>JABSTR010001861.1:0-67311 GCA_013339765.2 Haemaphysalis longicornis | reverse complement strand
GGGCGGTATGCATAAAAAATATCTAGTAACCGAACGTGACATTACATATAGATACATCCATTGTGTTTTTAAAATGCGATTTCGCAGTTTTTTAGCCTTTTTATCGAACCTAAAGAATTTTCAGGAATATCCGGACAGGCCCAGTGTGAAAACATTCCCTATAACGGTTGAATGTGTCAGGCTTCTTTGGTAACCAGAATAATAATTATGCCAATAGGTGTTTCTTTTTCACAAAAAGGGTTTTTACACAAACAACAAATTCTGGTTTTTTTGTGAGAAAAAAGTGGAATATTTATGGCAGTCATAGTCGTCGAAGGAAGAGAAAAAACTACTCCTACTCTGTGACAGTGTGTCTCGCTATTTTAGGGGCCAATTCAGATTTACTGCAAACGTGTAAGGTAGGCCCGTCCGGCCATTTCAGTAGGTGGAACTGGCGCCTGCCACAATTCAAAGGCACAATAGCATATAGGCGCAGCAGAAACAATTCGACGCTGACTATTTCTCTTGCGCCCCCATGAAAGCACCCCCACAAGATTCTGCTGAAGACGGCGCATTTTCCAAAGTCGTACAGTAGGGCCACCTAGCCCCCTACCAGCGTTCCAACAGCAGCACATGCCTCATGCTCGAATACATCGAATGACGCTATGTCAGCCTGCCAAAGGCCTTCTAGTGGAACTTACGTGCACTCAGCCTCAAAAACTCTGTCCTCGTGAAAAAATTTTTCAATGATAGAACGAGGACAAGTTGGTCGTGTTGCCATCCAAGGAGACGCTCGGGACAATATTTCGGAAGCGGGCCAGGACGACCCGTCTTCCGAACGTCTCGAACTAGCACGTAATATTGTAAAAATTATTGCGAAGTACTATTGGCCCACCTTACATCCGATATCTCCCACTAAGTCAGAAGCTGCAGAGACTGCCAGCCACAAAAGAATTCAGCAGACGAGAACCGCCGGTCTCCTTCATGCAATCACCATCCTATCAAAACCCTTCCAGCAGATCAAAAGGGCATTCTGGCCCGCTCCTGCGTCACGATTCGATAAAAAGTGCTTGTCGTAGCGACTGACTAGGAGATGCTCTACGCAGAGACCTTAGATCTTCCAACGGGGACTGCACAGGAAGCCGCAACACTCCTTTATCCATCAAGTGTTTCCAGCGGCAGCATGGAGTGCACTCGCTTCAAATTTATTTATTTGCTTATTTATTTATTTATTTATTTATTATTTATCTGTTCATTTATTTATTTATTTATTTATTTTATTTATTTATTATTATTTTTGTTTGTTTATTGTTTATGTATTTAGTAATTATTTATTTATTTACTCTCAAGGCAATGCATTGCAGAGAGGAGTGGTAAAAAACGTTCTACAAACAATACAACAAAATGGACAAACATCAAAGCGGGTACGCGTGTAAGGTCATCTTGAAGTTAGTGGTGTCGATGATTGTTGCGATGGAAGCACGCAGGTGGTTCTAATCCGAGCTTGTAGTGGGCACGAATGAGTTAAAATGAAGATTTGTCTGGCTGCTTGAAATTCCAACTTTGAAGTGGTGGTCGCTGCGGGATGAAATGTAGGATGGCGGCAAAAAAAGCGAGTTACTTAGCGAAGGCATAGTATGATAAATCTTGTGGAAGAGGCACATGCGTGAAATTTTGCGGCTAAGTGATGAGCTGGGTAGATTCAAAGTTTATTTCATGTGAGTTACGCTTGCCCACGGGAGCGATTTGACCAAATGAAGCGTGTGGTGCGATTTTGAATTGATTCTAAACTTATGATATCAATGTTAACTGGTGGATCCCATACAGATAAATAATAGTCGAGCTTAGGCCTCCCTAACGTTTTATAAAGAAGGAGTTTCAACTGCATCGGTGCAAGAGAGAAGTTACGTCGTAAATAGCCGAGCGTACGATTAGCATTATTTTTAATGTTGTCAATTGAGAGTCTGCCAGTAAAGGTCGTCAGAAATTGTAACACCAAGATTTTTTAAGAGGTAGGTTTGCTCAGCGAAGAATTATGTAGTACATAGTCGGAAGAAATATTGCAGGATCGACGTGAAACTCTCATACTTTTAGATTTAGAAGTGTTAACGTTCATCATCCAAGTATTACACACCAAGAAGAAACGTTATCAAGATCAAACTGCAGAGTACGTTGGTCAGCAGGGTTTTTATTTCACGGTAGATCGCACAGTCATCAGCAAAAAACTCATGTTAGAGGAAATGTTATTTGGTAAGTCATTAATGTAGATTAGGAACAGTAACGGCCCAGGACGGGTCCTTGCGGGACGCCAGAAGTTACGGGTGAGGAAGCGTGTTGCATTCATTAGAGGCTTACAAATTGGGAGCGATCTGCGAGAAAACATTCCATCCATTTTATAATGTTAGTATCAAGATTAAGTTTGCCTAATTTCAACAGTAGTATTTTGCGGCATACGGTGTCAAACGCTTTGGCAAAGTCAAGAAAAATACAGTCAACAGTAGAAGAAGCGTCAAGAGCAAGGGATAGGTCTTTAGTAAAGCAGAGAAGCTGTGTTTCACATGAATAATTTTTTAGGAATATATGCTGTTGATTGCTGAAAAAACAGTTATCTTCTAGAAAAGTGACGACGTGCGAATAAATGACGTGTTTCAGGAGCTTACATGGTGGGGTTATGAGCGTTACCTGATTTCGGAAGAGGAACCACCTTTCCCACTTACCAGTCGCCCGGGAGACAATGAGATTCTATGGACTGCGTAAAAAGCTTACATAGAATAACAGATGAACTTACAGATGTATTATGTAAAAACTTTGCACAAGTGTCATCTTCACCCGGAGATGTGGATAATTTTATGTTTTCAATTAATCTCTGTATGCCGACACAGTCAAATATATTAGGTCCACCAGAAAAAATTCGCGGCGGGGATATGAGGGAAAAAAGGGCTGCTGTTTAACAAACGAAGATGAGAACACAGAAACGAAAATGGCACAACACGTTTCTTTGGGTACACAGGTATTGCCTTGCGGTATCTCTAGCGTCGTTTTTTTTTTCATTTCCGCTGATGTTCTGCCGAAAGTTCACAGGTTAGGGGCGAGGAGTGAAGGAAGGGTTTCTTTATAGTAATTTTATTTTGCGGAAGATAGGGTGCGCGTATTCCTCAGCTACATGGAGATAAGCGTACAATCTTTCATCGCTGTTTGTTTGTTTTGCTCGTCGAAAGATCCGTTTTTTCTTATTGAGAAGTCGTTATTACTGCATGCACCGGAATCTACAGAGTACAGGACGGACCATCTTTTCAAGCAGCGTACCCTCTTGGCCGGCCAACGAGGTTTCGTCAATTCCTCGTGCGGCGAAGTTGCTTGCTGGGTTACGGCGAAGAAATTTTTGGCAACCGTATCAGCTGGACTGAAAGTACGCGAGCATGGTGCGATATCAGGAAGAAGGCGACATCTGTGACGACCCCAGAACGTATAAAGGCATCGCATCTTCCGCTGCACTTCAGTGGGTCCGGCGGCAGCATGGAATGCACTCGCTTCAAATTCTGATGCTCTGTCTGGCAGGTAAGCTTGAAGTACAATATCAAAAACTATAGAAGTGGCAACTATTTTACTACTGCTGCGACAGGACCTCCCTGCAGACCTCATGAATACGTCTTCTATGATGATGAATTTCTTGGGAATGGTTTGCTGGTGTGTGGTGATGTGGAGAGTAACCCCGGTACTGAGGTCGATGACATTGTCCAGAATTGCTCTCGGAGCAGACTAAATAAACAGGAGATTACAGGTCTTTCCTCTAGGGTGCATCCTTCGAAGAACGATTAAGTAAAATTGAGCTGTCCATTGCGCCATTTACTAAAATTGCGCTACGCGTTTCTGAACTTGATAAGAACGTAGCTGAGATTCGAGAGATTGTTTGTAAATATGACCACAAAAACGACGATTTAGAATTATGTCCCGTAGAAACAAGCTGCGTCTGTGGCTTAATTGAAAACTCAGGGAAACCTTGAATGTGTTGCTGAAAACGGTAACTGGACTAATTACAATTACATCAAACTAGAAGTTAAGTGTGGTGATATCGAACGCTGCCATAGGCTGGGATTGCGTAAGAGCAGTAGCAGTAGCCGAAGACGTGTTATATTATGGTGCTGGATTTGAGAACTAAGGTCGCTATTTTAAGCAATGCAAGCAAGTTGAAGGGCACGAAAATATTTATAAATGATCACTTTTTGTGCGCGTGAGGCAGGTACGCAGGGAACTGTGGTAGAATTCCGCCGAGATAAGGAAGCATGCGGAAAAGGCCAGGTTGCACTACGATGATTTTTTGGTGGACAACGTTCGGTATTCCTGGGATGAGAACAAAAAAGCTATCGTTAACAAAAGCCGTCGGTTGTCTCCTGCAAACAATGAATGACGGCTTAGTGCGAATACTTGCGCTTTTGAATTTAAACGCGCGTAGCCTATTTAATAAAATTGCTAACTTTATTTCGCTCATTGAGTGTCATAGCCCATCTGTTATCTGGGTGACTGAGACTTGGTCATGAATTCTTGCCTCCTGGACGGCATTAACTGCGGAGCTCGTGCAAGGTGCTCGATGTTATAGCTTGGCTAATAACAACAAGGCCACGGCGTATCAGCTTCAGAAGAACACACTAACCGAATGTCTAAACGAGACAAGGCTTTGAGAAGAGAAGACGATGAGCAGGAAGCAGGGGACGATATACTCCTTTATGTCGCGTTCGTATAATATGCAGATGTCTAGGAAAAGGGGCTTGCCTCCAGTCCCGCCAGCTTGCTCACGTACTTATTACAAAACAGGCAGCTGGTGGATACATGGCGCAAAAAGATCCGACTCCGTGGCGCCGACTATCACCAGGTGATTTTGGGTAGCTTTGCGCGACGATATCTCGGCCCTACTGAATCCAGCGACATGTTGCCCCACTTATCTACGATGATGTCCTCCACAGGGATGATACGCCACTGTCTATGACGATGTTCACGATACCCCTACTTTTGTTTGTATTCCTGTTTCCTTTTTACCATGCGGCGCCACCCGAGTGTGTCTTCAGTGTTTGAGCAAAGTCACTGCCCCATTCGTTATATTTTAACTGCCGCACGGACTATCTTCTTTGGACAGCAGAGCGTTTGGCCCTTACACTCACCCGTCTAAAATATTCTTTGGTCTTCATTGTTCTCTTCGTAATTCGACGTTTCGAGAAATAATTTCGGAAGGGATCTACTAAAAGGAGACGCGGTACCGTATTCGATTCCCCCCCACCCAAGTCTTAGCAAGTCACTCTACGCGACATGTATTTGGTCTGAGTTTTGCGGAGAACAAGGTTGCTCAAAAAAATGTTTGCTTTTTGAAAAAAAAAAAAAAAACCCTGCGTCGTCCTCTGCCTACGTCACAATATACAGCTTGAAAATTGTAATCCAGGTTTACTGCAGCCGCCCTTAAATGTGCGAAAATACTACCCAAAGAGACTTTTAAACATTTAGAGAGAGCCCAATCATAGTAAGATTATTACATTGCCAGACAGACACAATCAATTTATCAGTTTATCTTTGTTCCTCGTGCAGTTCTTATCCAGTAGGATAACTAAGAATGCACTGAATTTGGTATTGTTTGAAATTCGACAGTATTGAAGTGTAACAGCCTCAAATATACAGGGAGTTTTGGGACGAATTGAAACGAAGTCCCCAAACGGAATATTTCTTCAGGTCAGGCGCACACAGGAGGGGTAAACTGTGAAGGGGATTGGAGACTGTGTTCAAACAGTACGGGTAGAAATATTATCGGGTTGTACCTGGCTGAGCTGCTCCGAAATGTTCTTGCAAATATGCACCTGCAGTTTTTTTATCAATCCAACTACATTCGCTCCGCCACCTCCTTTCTTGAACTGCACCTGTATATTTAGGGCACATGCCGGAATGTTATTAGGAAATTTTAATGCTTGTAAATAATTATGCGATGTAGAGACAGGTGGTGTCCTTTGTGCTAGAGAGGAGAATGCGGAGGCCACCTTTACAGAGGGAGCAATAATCAAAATATTAGATGGTGTGGCTTTTCTGCCACCAATTATCCGGCTAGCTTAGCCACGGCTTTGAAGAAATAGCTGTTAACTTCTGGCATGCAAGACCATATCGCCGCTTGTCAACCCCGGTCTCTACTTACCAACCTAAATGTTGTTTACCCGTCGTTCTTCTTACACATCACAATACGAAGATTCATCCAGCGTGTTTCCTAGAAAACGAGGCCATAGCACTTGATATTACCTATTTACATATTTCAAAAGAAACTTACGGACACCAAGTTCAAGCCATTAAAGGGACACTGAAGTGAATTTGTCAAGCTCGCGTTTTGGTTTGCTCTGCGTAGACCGGCTCAAATACAACACTTTTCATCGTTTAAACCGTGTATAATTCGGTAAATATTTTTATAATGCCCGAAAGAAGAAAAACTACCATGACCGGTCTGCGGCGGCCGCACCAACTAAACACTGTAACGTCGGGAGGAGGCGCACCGTGATTGGACGATGTCGAAGATTAGCATTAAACAAGTTTCGGTTTCGGTTCTGTAAAACAACATGCTTCACATCCAATGTTGTCGTTGGATGGACATTCTCGATATATCAATAATCGTCATACCGCGCTTCTGCAATTTTGTCGGCTTGTAAATGCCGTAGACGAGCTTCCCAGGACGGCTTGGAATTGTAGCAATCACTAGCCGAGGCCTACGCAGTCCAAGAACGAACCCCTCCGCGTCACTGCAGACGCTCAAATAGTTAACGATCTCCTCCCATATTTCGAGCTTGCCTGGCTCATGCATGTATCGTAAAAAGTTTACTCCCCAGCCAAGGGTCTGCTGATATTTTTAAGCAGAGCATTTCTTAGGCTCGCGATGTCATTCGTCGATGTTTGTGGCGCCGTCCACACGCTCACTGCGCATGAGCGTCGCGTCGAGGCGCAGGTGCGCGTCTCTCCCCCCGTACCCTTCTCGCTCTTAACAAGAGGTGCGGTGGTGCAGGAGGAGCGCGTGTACCCCGTGCGCTCCGTCGCTCTTAACAACAGCTGCGGCGGTGCGGGGGGATCGCGTCTGTGCGTGCATGCGTGGTAGCTACAGGCGCGCTGCGTAGCGGCCAACAGTAGGGGCGGCAGGGCGTGTACACGTGATAACGGCGTGTGGGTGCGTGGAAAGTTCACGCGCTTGTGTACGGAAGTGTGCGCAAGCGCGTCTCTCCCCTTACTCCTCTCCCTCGAACGCGGGCGGTGTGTATATAAGCGGCGGAGCGCGCGTTCGGAATTCAGTCAAGGGCGTCTTTGCTTGGCTTTCGCTTGACTTGACGCTTTGCTTGACGGCACCAAGCAATAAAGACACACTTTAACTTTACACTCCTTGCCTTCGCTTCTCCTTCATTCAATAAATAAGAATAATAAAGACGAAATACCAATTATTCATTCACCAACCATACCCAATTACCAACATTCACGCGATACCCCACACCCCCGACCACTCTGCGACGCATTTACTTAGTTCCCCCCGTGGGAAGATGCGGGCGTTTTTTTTTTTTTGTGCCCACTGTCCGCAATCCGTCGGTGCCTATGAAAACAGCACGCCAAAAAGAACTCGCTAGCGCGTCAGTTTTACTCTGCGCGCGTTCTGCGAACTCGCTGGTGGAGCAGTGAACTTTACGACCCAAAATATTGAACTCATTATTGAAAACACCTGCAGAACATGAAAAACATTACATAGAAAAAAGATTTACCTTTGGGATTCGAACTAGCGACTTTGGAAAAATATACCTTGCGCTCCACTCCCACTCGAACATCGGCCAGCGCTGCCGGCGTTGGAAATATCAGACATATATAATGAACAACCCAGTATACACGTTCATCATTTTAACATATAAATCAGCTTAGGTGACTATATGTTGCAAAGCGCTCGTGCAGTAACCTTTCCCAAATTTCCACAATATCTCACATCTAGCCATGGTCTTTGCGACAAGAAAAGCGTTCGCAGATGTGTGGTCCTGCTGCTTAGAACCGTGGTTTTTCACCCAGCGCAAAGAAGGGCTTTCTGCACCCTAGTTTTACGCTCTACGGAAAAAGTTTAGGTTGATTTTATTTCCTTAGAACCTATATAGACTTAGCTGACGACTCGTCTCCTGCCTTCAAGTGGCCGTAGATTTACCTACTAACGTACAGTTAGCAAAGCGTGGCATGTGTTCTTGTGCAGCACTTGTTTGGGGCGATCTGGACTTGGTGCTTGGTACAGTGTACAAACTAACAAAGTAAAGACAGACCATTTTTTTTCCAATCCTAAGCTTGTCGTGGCTTAGTTTGGACTGGGCGAACAAATTGCGACCACCCGTCGGTGGCAGGTGTGCTAAACATTGGCCAACTGATTCTACGGAAGGTAGCGAGCCGTGCAGTAGCCAAGTCAAGCTATGTCATTTCCTGCGGACGTCACCGGGAAAACGCCACAGATAATGCGCGAGGATACGTTGAGGAGGACCGCATTTTCGAATTGATGTTGTACTAAACAATTTTGCGTAAACTCACTCAGAGTGTTCAAAACATGGCCTATGGATTCCCGAATACAATTTCGGCTAGTTAATACAGATTGTCTACAATTCACTTCAGTGCCCCTTTAAGATCGCGACATAATGCCATCATGGCAAAAACATAAATGGCACCTCCCGCTGAAAACGGAAATATGCATGACATTCGTGTTATCGAAGTCGATAGGCCATAGCTTTGTCATACGCTCGACTGTCTTTATTTACGACTCACCGTGGTTCTGAAAAATTGTTATATTAGAGTAATATTGTAATATAATATTAGATGAGATATGACAATAGATGAAATATTGTTATGGTAATGGTATATATAACCCTTTCTTTCTTTACGGGAACCGTAAATATATTTATTTTAATATATTTACTGTTACTTATTGTATTGTTATATTACTTATTTTTAAGAAGATAGCGTTTTTTTGAAAAGGAACATATATGTTAAGGACAATATATTGTGAGTCAATAAAGTGATGATTGCTTATACAGGGTAAACGAGCAAAATTTGCGGACAGTTTAAATCCACAGAGTAATTCCGAAGCTTAATTTAATGCTTTGTTTTGGAGTGGCAAACAGTGTCGGCACTTTTGCAAATTGTTTTTTAAATTTTGACTAGTGAAATTCATGAGAAAAGGTGCTCTGTGTGCCTGATAATGTTTTGTGTTTTAATTTATTCATTTTATTTTGATCCAGCCTCTCTACAAGCATAATTTGTGATGTACCACTTCTCGTGCCGGTGAGAGCCATCTAAGCAACTTTTAAAGTGAAAAAACACTTTACAGAAGTATTTCTTGAAAACACGCAAACCATCCCGAAAGGCGCAAAACGAGATCTGCGTTTTCAAACAGTACCATTCTAAATTACTACCCACGGGTTTAAACATACAAAAACCGTGCAATATTCCGTGACGTGCTTAGCTCTTTATGAACTGACCCTTTAGGTGAGCATATTCTTATAACGCCGGTATGTGCGTTGTATTGTCCAATAGCTTACCGCGCGGCTTCTGTGCTGTACATAATGTATTCTTGATTAACCAGGAAACCATCCTGAGTGTAAGCCAAACTTGATTTTTTATTGGTACCGCTTATTTGTTTACATTCAAACATTCCATCTTCTTTAGGTCTATGGAGATGTAAGTCTCATTTTCAAATATGGGTATATTGTTTGACTAGTTGTTTCTGTTATATAGCATATCTTATCCCGCCCTTTTTGAATGTTTGTATAAAGAGGTTCCCACTCTGCAAAAATGGAACAGTAGAGAAGGTGATGGTTTGAAAATATATTTTAAATGTACTTTTTTAAGCAGTACGGGTATATGAAAAGTCCAAAACATTTGTAGTAAAGCTTTATACTATGCAACCAGCCACCAATAGGACATTTTTACATTATTTCAAGGCTTCCGTGCCCTATTAAGCCGATAAGTTGCAATTAGGCAAGAAATACAGCGACTTCATCAGTTGAGTGACAGTAGCTTTGAACAAAAGGCACAGCAATAAAATGGATACCCCGAACGTCCCACAATTTGGGTTTTGTTTAGGCAGCTTTCGCTTTTTTGCTTATACTCGCAATAAGCACGTTTAGATGAACGGTAAACGATGTGGAAAATACAGCACATGAACCATGAAAAACACGTTTTTCCTTAACGATTTCTATCCAGCACACTCCCTGGAACCGTGCTCTTAATTTTCGCTGTTGTGGGGGTGAGGGTATCCAGCCATCTTATTAAGGCGGTGTTTAGACACCCAAACAGCCCTACTGAAAGTTCCGTATACACGGAATTATGGGAATACGGAGTTCTCACAGAGTGTTACGCTCCCTAGCTTAAAGAAAGTCGATATTAAAACCACAAAACAGGTTTTATATCAGTTCGCACAATATGAACATTTGGCACAGTGTTTCGTGTTTTTATCTACAATAATAAGCAAAATCACGTTCCGTATATTTCCGTGTACTCCGTATATACGGAATTTATACGAAAAAAATTTCGCGGTTCTAGTGAATATACAGAAAACAGGTGTCTCATTATGAAATAGGCATGCACTGCTTTATTTTCATGTGTTGTCTCAAAAGTCTTTCTTGTTTTGTGGCGGCTTTGTTTTATGCTAGGAATGTATTCTGCATTCCCTTAATTTCGTATAAACGGAACGTTTCAGGACGGAGAGGTTTTGAAAAATATCACGCTTCTCCTGGTTAGATCTTAACCTGGGTTTCTCGCGTCACAAAGCCGATACAATTCGTCCAGGCCACGCAGGCGCACGTTTTAGATGCGAGTCAGCTATGGTGGCGCCTGTTTCCTCCGCCGTTGTGTGGGCGCCGTTGTGCAGCGTCCACGCCCCCACTACGCATGCCTGACCAGGCACCCCTGATAATGATTGTGAAAGGATGCCCTAGGATTTGTCCAACCAAAGAATTCATCACGAGATAGCTTCGCGTTCACCGCCATGGTCATCTTCCCGTAGGGTACTTCCTTCCGTAACGCCGCGCTGAGTGCCATGGGTAACGCCACTGGCAACGCCACCTGCAACACCGGCGTCAACGCCAGTGTCAGCGCCGCAGAGAAAAGGGCACAACAAGAAGAACAAGAAGAAGAAGGAGAAGAACCTCCTCCTGCTGTGATCGTCCACCCAGAACAAAAGACGCCGACCTCATCCCGAGCCAAGACTTGATGCGCCTGATCAAACACGCGAGTCCGTGCGCGGCCGTGCGGAAGCGCCAGGACATCATGGATCGGGACGAATACTACAACTTTATGAGGATGACAAATGCGGAAAAACATGAGCTACTGCGCGAGGTCATCCACCGGCAGACGACACCGTCAGCTACTTCCGTTACGGGTCTTCTTCACAGGACCGGTCGGTTGCGGCAAGACGTTCGTCCTCCGGCATGCATGGACCACAACCGGTACGGCAGCACCGCAACAAACCGCAACACCACCAACATCTGCGCGAGCACCAGAAAGGCGGCTGTGGCAGTGGAAGGAAACCAGTGCAGCGGCTTTCAAGCTCTCTCGGAAGACCTCCGGCCCCCACAAAGACGGAAGCCCTCAGTGCCAGCAGTTGAACACATTCCGCGTCGCCTTCGCCAACGTGAAATGCGCGATCATAGACGAGGTGAGCATGATATCTGCAGACAACCTAAACGCAGTCGAGTTGAGTCAACCCCATGGCTGCTTCGCAAACTACTCGGGGTTTCCCTACGGGAAGATGGTTTAATTTCTCCTCAGGTATATGAAGTGTCAGAACTAATTTTTCGCTCTTTAGTTCTCTGGGATAATGTAGTTGCTGGGCTCCAATAAAGTACAAAATATTACACAATCAAATAAATCTTCAATAATGCAATATAAACCCTAAAGCATTGGTCACTCAATCCAGTATCTGACTATGTACCTTTTCGTGTGCTGCGTCACCATTTCTTGGTTATTTTTCGTATCAACGTCAGAGTGATACCGAAACTCCTGAAGAGATGTCACCAAAGCCATTTTGGTAGTTTTTGTTCTGCATTTGACAGCGTTACAGTTGATTGGAACCGCTTTTGTTTTTTAGGTTTGTATCCCTAGCTTGATCGGGACAACGTGAAACGAACGATCCTTAGCTAATGAGTGAAGCTTAGCTCTGCTGCTAGAGGAGATCACGTACATCATGTAGGAAACGAAAGGTTAAGCGAAATTAGCAGGGCAGAATAATTTATGAAGCTGACTAGCGCACGTAGTGTGTTTTATTGATGACTCCATGAGAACAAAGAACACCTAATGGAATTCCTTAGGCATAAATAATTTAAGGCAATCTGGAAGAATTCATCAGCAATAACGAAAGAGTCGAGGCGGTTGTAATAAAGCTAAACAAGTGTTACAGGTTAAAGTTAGTACAGGACAATGCGCCAACAACTAGTTACGATGATCAAGGTGTAGACATTTCCTACGAGGACGTGGAATGAGCAATTATGACCTTTTTACACAAAAGTCTGTAGGAAGCAAATGGGATACAGATAAGAAAAAAACTTTAGAATCCACATTCGAAGAGTCGAGGAGATACACTGTTAACATTTTCGAGAAACATAACCTGCGGTTGATGACGACATTCTTTTACAAAGAAAAGAGTAGGAAATAGATGTATAAAAGTCCTGAGGGTGTAATTGAAAACGGAGTTGACATCACTTTATTGCCAACACGCATATTGTCCAGATACTAAAAACTACTAAATACGATTCGGAATGGCGATCATAGCATTGGAAGGATTGGAAAGATTATTCTCAAAATAGAAAGGCCGAAACTCACAAAATACCAAACCCTGCAAGGAGTAAATCAGAGCCAGATGAAAGGTGTTTAAATAACTTTTCAAAATAAATTCGCACTTTAAAACGAGCAGAACGGGGTCAGTGTACACAGGCTGAATGACATCATACAACAGCAATAATTCAACCTGCAGCAGGTACAGAAAAAGCAGATTGTAAGCTACACACTAGAAAACAAACTCAGAATACAAAAACAATGAAATTAAGGAATTAAGAGCGAACGGTAAGAACATAAAGAACATAAATGATAATCGTGCTGAAAAGGTGGCAAACTTGAGGAAGGTTGATAGCTAGTAAGACCCAGCTGGTCATCAGCGAAAACAGCATATACCCAGTCAGAGAGCATCCAGGTGACAATACGTACATCACGTACAACAGTTTCTTCTGATCTAACGTGCAGCGACGTTAGACCAGGAGAAACTTCAGAGAATACAATTCTAAATTCGCTGTCCCAATAGTAAACAAATAGGAAGCAGTAAAGGATCTAAACATCTTTGTTCGGAAGCGCGGGGGGTGGTAAGCCCTTACGTATTTGCGATGAAAGTGATCTTGTAAAGATGACGTAATCCGCTATCATAAATGGAAGATTTGATCGCGTTTTCTTTCATCAATGGCTACCTCAAGCCCGTACTGCGTAACAATGACACATATTCTTTCCGTGCGTTAGGTCTAGTCTTCACAAACCGCCCAACTATTTTTTTTATTCAAATGCGCAAAGCCTTAGAAATAAAGAGGAATTGAGTTTGTTGCTGTCTTTTTCGATAAACAATTTGACGTCTTGGCCTTTACTGAGACAAGGTTTTCGAGTACCATGACACTAGAGTGATTCACGGGTATCATTGGCGAAGCAATATGTAGGACGAAAAAGAAAGGCGGTGGTGTCACCACTTATTTACAGAAACAAATACTCTTATGACGTTCTTCAGAATTACTGTATTGTATCTAAACTTTGAAACAGTTTTTATTAAAGATAAAGGCCTTTATAGAGGTGTTATCATCGTCTACCTTATGGGTATTTGAGCCAATTTTATCTGTTTTGGAAACTGTGTTAGAATTTATATCAAATTCTAAGACACCAGCTCTTATTATTGGGGACTTCAATGTTAATCTTCTGCACGTGCCAGATTAAATAGAGAACTTGGCGATATGCTGTCCGTAAATGGGTTTTTCCACGTAATGGATACTGCTTCTTGCATCACACCATCAAGTGACACACCGATTGACCTCTGCTTAACAAATTTTGACCGAAATATTTTTCGAGCGGGGTGTTTTAACGAGGGATTGAGTGATCGTTTGTTTACTTTCTGTTTTCCCTCCAAAAAAATTGTACAACGCTGCGAATAAAACCAGTCACAGAAACAATAATACATGAGGTAACTTGGGGCAATACGGAGCTTTTTTACCAACTCGTAGCTTTTACAAATGGGATACGTACTTGAAAGAGACGGATCCAAATGTTCCGTATGGTAAGTTTATTAACAAAATTATTGAGCTGTACAATATCGCATTTCCAGAAGTTATCTTGCGATGCTGCAGAAATATCACCAACCTTACGTAACAAAACCACTACGACACAAATAAATCTAGAAACAACTTAGTTTACAAGTTAATAACTTCACGTGAATTAGCACTACTAGAAGAATACAAATTGCTCCGGAGCAAACTTTCTAGTGAATGAAAAAATCTTCGTATTTAATACTAAAGCGAATGAATTTCCCCACGTATCTTACGATACCAGTAAGACACGGCGCGCCGTAAAGAAATTATTACGCAAAACAACCACTATGACAACGGAAATAAAAAATAAAAAACGGAAATGAAAAAAAGTAGTATGGGAAGGAGCCATAGGGTCGACAGAAGTTCCCATTAGTTTTCAGTTTGGCCGTTTCCGTTGACGTTCAGCTTCGCGTGCCTTCGTTGTATCAGTAGCTTATTGACATAGTTTGAATGAGTGAAGGACATAAGGCGCGTTCGTAGCACATGCTCCCGTCTAGGTTTGTAGCGGAGTGGAAGAGCGCGACGTACCTCCCGTTGGCGGCCAGAGTCGCGAGATCGAAACCGGGCGCCGCATAACTATTTTTTTCCATAGTTAACTGCGCTGACGTCAGCCCACACGCTGACGGGGCGGAAAAGCCGCGAATGCGCAGTAGAAGTGCGGACGGCTGACAAACGACAACGAGGGAAGAAGGGACACCGCTCCGTGCATGAGATGCTTCGCATCAGAAATTGGGGAGCAGAGTTTAAGTGGTAATGAACTTGCAAATGAATTCACTTCCTCAATTTTTAACCTCCTGAGCTTAAAACGAAAATGCCAATAATGAAGTGGAAAGGTAGATGCGTCCGAGTCTGAAGCAATTAAAGTTTATTTGCCCAACAACTCCTATGAAAATCTTCGATTTGATACATGAGCTTAAAAAATATTTGTGCTTGTGGTTTGGATAGTATCAAGCAGCACCTATTACGGCTGTTCCTATAGAATTTGTTATTGCTTTGTCATTTATGTAACTTAACCTTAGAAACTGGGACGTTCCCATAAAAATGAAAATCGCCAAAGTTAGTGCCTTGTACAAGGGTGGTGCTGTTAGCAACATTTCTAATTACAAGCCAATATCTATATTGCCGTTTTTTTCAAATATCGCTGAAAAGAAATTAATGTCCAATTACCTATTCAGCTTAAAAATATGAAATGTTCACTACTTCCAAACCAATATGGAATTCCAAAGGGGAATCAAAATATCAGCTTTACTTAACATTAGGGAAAAAATTGTTTACAACATAGAAAAAACCACCTTTATACAATAGATATTTTTTATTTTAAAAAAGCTTTTGGTTTATTCAAACGTCATATTATTTTCAGAAAGCTCCCATATATGGAATACGTGGCGCGGCATAGACCTATTGCACAGCTATATCTAAATAAAGTAGTTTGTTGTATAAAATAACGTATTATCAGATGCTCGGATACCTCGCTCTTGGGTTCCCACACGGGTCTATGTTAGGACCGGTACAATTTTGTCTTGATATTACTGATATTGTCGATATTCCTGAGACTCCTGAAATGGTGTTAAACGCTGTAGACACAAGTGTGTTTTTCTCCTCAAAAGATTTAAAAGTCATCGTTTTGTGATGTTATTATCTACTTCCAAAATTTATCGCAGTGGTTAAGTGCTAATCAGTTACTTTTAAATACACAAAAAGCTAAGTATATATCTTTTATGCTATAAAGAAACCGGCCCAACGTCTTAATGCCATATCGTTCGAATCAGAAGTGTTACAAAATGTTTCAGTGTGTAAGTTTCTTGGTGTTTATTTCCACGAATCTCTTCGTTGGACCTATAATGTAAATTACGTAAAACGCTGTGTAGCCCAAACACTTCGCGCCCTTAACAAGTTTTGTATGTTGTTACCCGAGAACATAAAACAACTTTACCCCTGCACTGTTCACTCAAGGCTACAATATTTTTTACTAGTTTGGGGCGCTACGTTAAAATCAAAAACATTCATGTTCTTTATTCATGCGAAAACGTGGTTTACGATTCATTCACAACTTATCAAGTCGACAAAAGTGTTTCGTATTTGAATGTACCTACATACTACTATTAAGCACATAAATTATCAAACGCCTAGGCGAAATACCCTTCCTAAACTTGAAATCAGACCCAGAAATATTTTATCAATATAAACAAATATCGATCCGCATTTATAGTCTCAGGGCACACTGAATTTTAAAAAATTCAGACTAGGAGAGGGTACGGCAGGCAACTGCTTCAATGGCAAATACCCAAACCTTTTAAATATGTGTCCTTCTCCACTTGATGTGCGATAGCGCCCGAACGCCTCAGCGGGAGAGTCCTTCTGTCGCTATCGCACCCTTTTGGACGTCGTCGCACGAGACTTTCCCAGCATCAAGAGGGTGTATAACACACTAATCCTGCACCGCTCCATCCATCGCCACTGGGGTGGAACGAAACCGCCGTTTCTTCGGGGAAATGCCAGCAGGGTAGGCTGCCCGCAGACGAGGGCCTCTACTTCCTCCACAGTGCTTCCAGTTGCTCCATACAGCCGGCTCGGGTGATAGCCGCTGACGGGCTCCCACCCAAGGTTCGAGGGTGTGGCTATTCTGACGAGCCACCGGCAACTGACCATAACGCCGAGGACTGCGCAAGCGCAGACGACACGTGGCAGCAGCACTCTGCTGGCCAGACCGCGGCTGAACCGGCCCCTACCTCCCCTCTACCAGCACTGGCCTCCCCAGCGGCGGAATCCCGGCTTCAGCCCAGGCTCCATCCGACCGAGCGGCAGAATCCTGGTCTTCAGCCCAAACTTCAAGCCAGGCTCCAACGGACCATGAAGCAGCATCCCAGGCTTCATCCCAGGCTCCATCGAAGCCTCGCTACAACTTGCGAAGGAGCTTCTCGTCCGTCGTGAACCAAAACCAAAGAAAACTGACTGGAATCACGTGACTCTTGTGGTCAGAACAGACCAACCGTGTCAAAAACGTTTTGACGGCTAGGAAAATTGTCGAAAAGCGAGTGCGATATCAGTGCCATCTTAGTACCCTCATTCTCTACACCGGTGTGACGTTGTTCCAAAAGGGCTCCGCATTTACGTAAAGCCGCCATCTCAGACATGTCTGCAGAGCTGCAGGCTAGGTGTGCGCTATGCATACATGAAGCATCCAATGAACTTTGAATATTGTTTTTGACCACGATAACTCACAACTAGAGCACATCCTCAGGAGGAACGAAAACTCTCGGACCAGGTACACTTAACTCCACATAAAATTAACCTTTTAAAAGTGTTGCAGAAAACAAAGAGCGCCAAGTAATTCTAACAAAACAGAAAAAGCTGCTTTGGGACGGTATAACTTTGCCTCTTGAAAAAGTAGACGCGTCTTTTTTTCCTCCCCATGCAAGCCCCGGACATATTCCTGACCTGAACACCTCAGAGCTTAAAGAGTGCCACATAGTAAATTTTTCCGACACCATCTTCACTGATGACAAAGAACGCATGCTATCAAGATGTCGAGTTTTTGCCCTGCAACCGGCAGACTAGACGAATTCCAACTCTATAAGGATCTAGATACTTTCTCCTCCCGACCAGTTAGGCTCAGCGAATAATAATATTGCACATCACAAGACCTTAATATGAACACTAGGCTGCCATCACTACGCCATTGGACTCCTCCCCCAAAAAGCTACAAATGCTTAGACATTTACATCAAGGTGGTACAACGTGACATTCTCTCTGAAGGTAAAATCGATCACCGCATCACAAAAAATCTCTCACAGAAAGAGGAAGAGGCATTAAAAGGTTGAAGGGGGCGCTCTGACATCACAATAAAACCAGCCGACAAAGGTGGCGCAATTTTTATTATGCATACGCAGGACTACATCACTGAAGCAGAAAGACAGCTCAGCGATACTCCTTCCTATAAACCGATAGACAGCGATCAAACTTCCCAATTTAGGAAAAAGGTAAGCCAGACACTGATGGGGCTTGTGAAGGACAAAAAATTGCGGACAAACCTGCAGCCTCACTTCAAGTTTTAAGTCCAGTTCCAGAACGAGCGTATATTTTGCCTAAAATACATAAAGCAGGAAATCCAGGCAGACCAATCATCTCCGGTATAGGGACGGTAACCGAAATGACCTTTAGTTTTATCGATAGCCTAATGAAAGACATTCCGTCCAAACTACCTTCGTATGTAAAGGATACAAACCATTTTCTGGTTGATAATATGAATCTAGTTATACCAGAAGACAGCGTGGTAGTCACTCTCGACGTCGTTTCGCAATATACAAATATTCCACACTCGGACGGTATCCGATCTGTCATCCATGCTTACGATGATGCTTCCCAAGAGAATTCAATTGGTGGTGAAGCTCTCGGCGTGCATTTAAAGCTTGTCTTGGAGCTAAACAACTTTGAGTTCGACAATAAGCACTACGTGCAAATCGACGGGACCTCGATGGGAACAAAATAGGACCCAACTATGCTTATGTTTTCATAGGCACATTGGAGTCTGAATTTCAAAGCAACAGACAGCTTCAGCCTCTCTTCTATTGAAGGTTCATTGACGATATTTTTTTCATATGGTGTAAGGGGAAGAGGTACTTCTAAACTTTATCACCGCTTTCAACAACGCTCACGAGAACATTTTATTCTCCCACTCATATTCCGCATCTGCCATTTTTTACTCGATGTTTAAG
This sequence comes from Haemaphysalis longicornis, assembly GCA_013339765.2. Taxonomy (NCBI): domain Eukaryota; kingdom Metazoa; phylum Arthropoda; class Arachnida; order Ixodida; family Ixodidae; genus Haemaphysalis; species Haemaphysalis longicornis. Next base: position 48,263 of record JABSTR010001861.1, on the reverse strand, counting down.
TTAGAATATCAGACAACAAACTTGTGTCCTCAGTGTACAGGAAGCCAACAGACCGACCCCAATACTTGCATTTCAAAAGCAACCACGTTAAGCACTGTAAACCTCGGCCTACCATACAGCCAGACTCTGCGTTTTAGAAGGATATACTCTGACCCAGCTGATTTTGCCTCTCTCAACAAATACATACATACATACATACATACATATACATACCCTAAGGGCCCGTGGGCATTACATAGGGGGGGACTAAATGATACACAGATAAAATCAGTTCTTGGCAACACAGTTCAATAAATCAACCACATGAACAATAGGAACTACTACAAAAAAAACAAGCGCAGTACAGCGAAAATACAGATGTGAAGCCGTAAAAAAACATCATAAATATTCATTTTCAAGGAAGGCTAAGAGTGCAGATTGAAACGATGAAGTCTGCGTCAAGATGGCTATGTGGGATGGCAATGAATTCCATTCGGCGATGCTGAGTAGAAGCGGGGAATTTTGATAAGCGTTTGTTCTGGCAAATATAGGGTGGACTTTATGCGCATGATCAAGGCGAGATGAAACGTGCGGGGCTGGACGAATGTGAGTGCGTGCAAACGGGTGGGCGCTGTGATACAGAGAGTGGAAGTATGACAGCCTGGAAACTTTTCTGCGCGTGGCAAGGGGTGGAAGGGCAAGGGATTTTTTCATGGAAGATACACTTTGCTGTCGGGAGTAGGATGATAATAACCAACGAATGATGATAATAACCATGATGATGATATGATGATAATAACCAGCGAATAACCAAAAACAAATAACCAACGACAACAATACACACCGTCTGTCATCAGTGATGCTATTAGGAAGGCTGAGAAACAGGACCGCCCGCCACCTGATAACTAACTCAAAAGCCAAATCTTTCAATACGACCCTCACCCTTATTCTAACATATGCCACTTCGTCCTCCAACGTAAGCAGCATACTCAGAAAGCACCACAACATTTTACTTGAAAGCGAAAAATGCGAGGTGTTTTTCCTGAGCCTCCCCGTGTCGCGTACCGAGGTTCGAGGAACATCACAGATATTGTAACGTCATCTAAGGTTAACACCCCCCGTTTCACAAGCAGCGGACCTTGCAATGAGCCTAGGTGCAAACTGTTACCCATGATGACTAAAGCCTCTGTCGCCACCAGCACCACGTCTTCGTTCTCTTTCCAGATAAGAAGAAACTTTTTCTCTGGCAGCGCAATCAGTGTCTACCTTCTTGAATGCACCATATATCACGCCCAGTACGTTGCTCAAACTGAGAATCTGTTTAGAATGAGAATCAACAGCCACCGAGCACACATAAAGTCCCTACCACACCTTCCCCTTTCTAATCAGGTATATAATCTAGGCAGCCCGTTCCCCGCGTTCACAGCCACGGTGCTTCAGTCCAATTTCAAAACACTGTATGACCGTGACGCCCATGAATCCTACATTATTTACAAGTTTAACACTGTCTTGAGCGGCATAAATGAACACACAGGCCGATTGTCTTGCTTGCCCAATCAGGCACCGGAGAAGGCTGATGAAACGAACAACTAAGAAACTTTGTTCTTAAAAAGAAGCGTGTTTGCTTCTTCTTTTCTCTCTTTTTTCAAATATTTGTATAGTGTACTGTGTACGCAATGTACTTTGTACTGTGTCAGTGCACTGCTTGTGTATTGTTGCCACACCATATAGGCACGAATGTACATCGATTTCACCATTGTACCCCTTGCTTTATTTATTTTTAATAATGTTATAATTCTTTGTCCTCTTGCACTGAAAAATTGCTATTGGTAATATGATCTTGCATGAACATTCTTCGAGAACTTCATGTGGAACTGTATATCTCCCTCTTTGTATGTGTTATGTAGCCTGATGTCAACTTATATTTCAGTATTTATGTGATCTAGCTTACATTAGCGTTACTTTGCATTGTATTGTCCTTAAACTGCATGACCTTGGCTTTCTGCGTCCGCCTTGTGGAAGGCCGTCACGTCTTACGCTGCGAATTGCTTCCGCGTATTCACCCCCTATGGAACCACGTGCTATTTTGGGGCTTTCTTCGAACCTCTTTCATCCCCGCACTCTCCCCTTCACGTTTTACACAGCAAATCGCTTCCGTGTCTTCACCCCATCTGAAACCACTTACCGTTTTGGGGCTTTCATCGAACCTCTTTCTTCCCCGCATTCCCCCGCTACGGTTCTCGCACCCCTCCCGCTAAAAAAACCGCCTCTCTTCTCTGAATCCCCCTTTTTCTTCCTTCCTCTTTCTTTCATTCTTTTTTTGTGTGTATGAGTGTGTTAACGCATGCACTAGGCGTCCGTAATTAACTCTGTTCTCCCCCACCCTTTTCCCCTAACTAGTCAATTTCCAGTTAAGAAACGAACCCCTCCTTAGTCGCTCACTTCTGACTTTACCGTGGTGACTTCAGTGCCGTGCAACGCCTTCCTCTTATCCTATCTCCCCCGCCTTCCTTGATTACTCCCCCCCTTTCTCTTCTACTCCCCCGGCACCACTCCAACGCTCCCCCCCCCCCTTTCGTTCTAGGGCTTCGCATACTTCTATGTCGCGTAGAGCCTCCGTTTTTGCTTGATACATCTTCTTGCACCGCCCACAACTGAAATGTATTTAAACCCATCTGATGTTGTGGCACTATTTGTATCTTTGAAAAAGACCGGTCCCCAGTCGAAACGTTAGATTAAATGTTAATTTTTTCCGGTTTGACTTCTCTATCGTATATATATATATATAATATATATAGATATATATATATATATATATATATATATATATATATATATATATATATATATATATATATATATATATATATATATATAAATAAGGATTGGCAGTCAAGAAGACCTCGGAAAGCAAAGGGGAGGTTGTGGTAGGCCATTGAAACAGATCAAGAATTTGGAAAGAAAGAAAGAAAGCGAAGAAAAAAATGCCCGCCAGGTGGGATCCGAACCCACGACCTCCAGAATACCGGTCTGGTGCGATAACCACTACGCTACCGGCGGGGCGATTTTCTCCCCCGCTTTCTGGGGTATTTATGTCAATGTAATTTTGTTCCTGTGCTTGGGGGTGGTAGCCAGCGCCACTCTGACTTCTCGGGGTGAAGGGGACCTTCTTTTTAATCCCCGCGCCGTGACTCGAGTGTCTACGACATGTCGAGAGTGGTCAACCAGCGTTGAACCCTCTTAAGCTCCCTATGGCACCAAGACTGCCAGAACAGAGGCCCTCGCTATGCATGTAGCGAATCAGAATAGGAAATGAGGGACTCGTAGAAATAACACAGAAATAAGGATTGGCAGTCAAGAAGACCTCGGAAAGCAAAGGGGAGGTTGTGGTAGGCCATTGAAACAGATCAAGAATTTGGAAAGAAAGAAAGAAAGCGAAGAAAAAATGCCCGCCAGGTGGGATCCGAACCCACGACCTCCAGAATACCGGTCTGGTGCGATAACCACTACGCTACCGGCGGGGCGATTTTCTCCCCCGCTTTCTGGGGTATTTTTTTTTTCTTCGCTTTCTTTCTTTCTTTCCATATTCTTGATCTGTTTCAATGGCCTACCACAACCTCCCCTTTGCTTTCCGAGGTCTTCTTGACTGCCAATCCTTATTTCTGTGTTATTTCTACGAGTCCCTCATTTCCTATTCTGATTCGCTACATGCATAGCGAGGGCCTCTGTTCTGGCAGTCTTGGTGCCATAGGGAGCTTAAGAGGGTTCAACGCTGGTTGACCACTCTCGACATGTCGTAGACACTCGAGTCACGGCGCGGGGATTAAAAAGAAGGTCCCCTTCACCCCGAGAAGTCAGAGTGGCGCTGGCTACCACCCCCAAGCACAGGAACAAAATTACATTGACATAAATACCCCAGAAAGCGGGGGAGAAAATCGCCCCGCCGGTAGCGTAGTGGTTATCGCACCAGACCGGTATTCTGGAGGTCGTGGGTTTGGATCCCACCTGGCGGGCATTTTTTCTTCGCTTTACTTTCTTTCTTTCCAAATTCTTGATCTGTTTCAATGGCCTACCACAACCTCCCCTTTGCTTTCCGAGGTCTTCTTGACTGCCCATCCTTATTTCTGTGTTATTTCTACGAGTCCCTCATTTCCTATTCTGATTCGCTACATGCATAGCGAGGGCCTCTGTTCTGGCAGTCTTGGTGCCATAGGGAGCTTAAGAGGGTTCAACGCTGGTTGACCACTCTCGACATGTCGTAGACACTCGAGTCACGGCGCGGGGATTAAAAAGAAGGTCCCCTTCACCCCGAGAAGTAAGAGTGGCGCTGGCTACCACCCCAAGCACAGGAACAAAATTACATTGACATAAATACCCCAGAAAGCGGGGGAGAAAATCGCCCCGCCGGTAGCGTAGTGGTTATCGCACCAGACCGGTATTCTGGAGGTCGTGGGTTCGGATCCCACCTGGCGGGCATTTTTTCTTCGCTTTCTTTCTTTCTTTCCAAATTCTTGACCTGTTTTAATGGCCTACCACAACCTCCCCTTTGCTTTCCGATGTTTTCTTGACTGCCAACCCTTATTTCTGTGTTATTTCTACGAGTCCCTCATTTCCTCTTCTGATTCGCTACATATATATATATATATATATATATATATATATATATATATATATATATATATCTATATATATATATATATATTATATATATATATATATATATATATATATATTATACTTGCCTTCATCAGACTACAGTTTCATGATTTTGCTGTCACAAACATTCGGAACACATTGCTTATATAGATTTGCCGCAAACTGTGAAAAGGCTCGGAATATGAATGCATGCTCTCCGTTTTCGCAACATCTTCTGATCCTTCTCACAGTTTTCTGCAAATCCATGTAAGAAGTGTGTTCCGACTGTTTGTGACAACAAAATCATGTAACTGCACTGTGATGAAGACAAGTCCCGTTGCTTCTGCGCAAGTAAACCTTCTTTGTTATTGTTGGTGCTACGTATCCGACTCTTTACTTATACTATTTCTAAGCGCTTATTGTGTTTTATCTTTCTTTAGATTTATATATAGTTATGTATATGTGTGTGTGTATATTGCGGCCTGCAAGCACTTTTGCAAATTGTCATTTTTCGTACGTCTCTCAAGACACGATGTATGTGCTTGTATGGACGTTAGGCAGCCCCATCGAGAGTACTGGGCGCGAGATCTGTACCTGTACACGAGAGTTTGCTCCTACTCGTTTGTTCTTGAAGAGAGTAAGACCTTGCTACAAGTTCCTCCCATTAACCCGACTATACATTGGCAGAGGGTCCTACACTTTAAGGGGTCACCAAACTCGAATTACGCGGCAAGTGAGTGCTCACGCCCGCACCGGAGGAATCGATCAGGAAATGACATCGCCACCGCCTGCCCTCATAATGTACCCCGGTGTTCGACTCCAACGCGAACCTGCTCGTTTCACCACCAATGATAATAACGACAGAGATGACTGGCTGTCCTCCTGCGATAGGGTTGAGCGTTCACAATAAATGGGAGGATACCATGAAGCTGAACAATGTCGGTTTGTATCTGGACGAAGTCGCGAGGTTGGGGTTTTAATGATATGACCAACATTCCAACTTGGTGTGATTTCAAGGCCAGATTTCTGAAGCGTTCACAGTATAGAGGATGTCGTGGACCTCTGCAAACTGTGAATTTTGCGATGCCCGAATGCATTGGCATTTAGGACTATGCATTCCATGTGCTTCAGGGTAAAAACCCGCTCAATCTGGGCGAACTCACAAATTTGCACCTGAGCTACGACGAAACTGCGAAACCAGCGCGTTTTCACACACCCGCGTCAATCGCCGATTGACCACTCCTCTCTAGGATCGCTAGCGTGCTTGTCCTTACCTCCTCAACTTTCATGCCTTTTATTTATTTATTTATTTATTTATTTATTTATTTATTTAAAACATACTGCTAGTCTCTTAGTGGAGGCTTTTGCAGGAATTGGCTGATACATTCAGAACAATGACATAGCACACGTTAATTAAACTATCGTAGCACACTTCGCGTTTAAGACAGAGCAATGACAAAGCACATACCAAAAACAACTTCAAAGCACACTTCGCGTTTACTTATACTTATACGTTTACTTATACTTTGTAGAAGGGAAACGTAAAACATGAAAAAAAGAACCATGTAGGTAAGCTGCGGCAGTACACTATTCAAGATTACACAATATACCATATACTAAAATTTATCCTGGGGGATAAAGATGAGAATGATTGAACGGTATAAAGAACATGCACATGCGCACAAAAATGAGACTGAAAACCACAATAGATAAGTTATACGGGCACTGCTCAGACATATTCAAGGCTTGATACTGCCGACATAAAAGCATCAAGGGTTCTGCATGCAGCCACGTTATCTGGTAAGGCGTTCCAATTTCTGAATGCTTGGGGAAAAATGAGTACTTGAATGCGTCTGTGTGGAATCTATATTCGGGTAAATGTCGGCTGTGTTTCGCTCTAGTGCTTCTGGTATTAGACGGTGTAAAGAAATTAGTTTTTTCAATCCTCAATCTATCATTCCTCACATCGAGCAGTTCGTACGCGAACATGATACGCGTCAGCTGTCCCTGCTACCGAGTGCTCCTGAGCCTGCGGGTTCATTGCCTCCGTATGTGCGCCGCCTTGATTAAGAACAGGTTGCGGTGATGCTTCCTTCAATCGGCCAACCGGTGCCTGCGCCATCGGCCATTACTTCTATCATAGCATCCCCGTTTGGTTCGCCTTCGACGGTAACCTTCTGACCACCAGTAGCGGCACCTCTCAAGCTACAAGTGCCAGTTCCCCATGCGCCAGCCGTGGCCTCAACTCTCGCCTCTCCTGCAATGATACGGTTGCGTAAAGCTCCATTTGTCCGACAGCTGGAACGAGTCGCTTTGCAGCCTTGCTTCCGATCGACAGATCTGGGGACCATGGCGTAAAACCGACTGCCACCTGAAACACGGTATCTCTGGCGCACACCCCACAACTGGGCGATTGGGTATATGTGATGTATTCGATGACACGTGGCACTCTAAGCCGCCGGCGGCCATCGTTTTCTAACGAAGTCCTACATCGACTGCCCACCTATGAACCTCAGCGGTACTTCGGTCATGCTGACACGGTCCCCACACCGAGGTCGTACCGTGCTCATTAACCGCGCTTTTCGCGCCGCCGCTTCCCGTCCCCGCGTTCTCGTTCACTCTCCCCATGCACCCTCACCAGAATCCAACCAACGAGTGAAAATGACGGCCGCAGTTTGCCCTGGTCCCCGGTCCTCACCCGGCAATGTGATTGATCTCACAGTTTAATGTATAGCCGCATTAGCGCTTATCGATTCTGGCGCTGCTATGTCCGTGTGAAGTGAGCACCTCAGGTGGTCGTTGCAAGATGTGATGACGCCACTCTCCCACCTTACGCTGCGACTCGCAAGCGTGCAAGAGTTTAAAGCAGTAGCCCTGTGCACCGCTCGTGTAATCATCGAAGACATTACATACGTCATGGAATGAAACCCCGTTAGCGTGTAAACCTTCAGTGACAATGGGACCACACGTTTCCAAGGAATGATGTTTAACATCAGCAGGACGCTCTTTAGCACGCTCCACCCGAAAAATATTACGTAAAAGAGCAATCATAAAAGAATTTTGGTCACTGCAATTTATTACCGGTCGCGATTCTCGTGCAAATAAAATTCCATTTGGCCCTAATCATTCATAAAGGCAAGTGCCGTAACGTGGAAAATTTTAAGCCAATACTACCACAACATTTAAAGTAGGATGAATAACTCCACTAGCAGCACGCTAGCAAGAGCCGCCGGCAAAATATCCAGTATAAGAGCAATCCTTAAACAATTTCCGCCGCGGGAATTTATGTTGCGGCTACAACCCTCGAGACAGAATATTCTCAATAGCACTGGTCTTAGAAGCACGTACAGTAGTTATAGTATTAGAATTTGCAACGCCCTTGCGACAACAAATTTTCAAGGTTTCATGCGTAAAATCACTAGGAGATAGCTTTAGAAGCACCGTTAGCAACATATTCAGTTAGGAGCAATTTTCAAAAGCTATTTTGTCACTGCATTTTTTCAGTGGCAGTTCTCTAGGACACATCGAAGTTCCTATAAGCACTGATCATTCCAGTACAAAGTCCAGCCACATTATCAAACTTCAAAGCAAATGCTAAAACACATTTTAAGCCATGGGGCGTAGTATCACTAAGGAGCATGATAACAAGCACCACTGGCAAAACATAGAGTATAAAGCAATCCTAATGAACTTTCACCACTGAAATCAATCAGCGGGCATGAATTTCGGAAACAATATATTTCTTATTAGCAGTGCTGTTTCGACTGCAAAGGTGAGTTATAATGTTCAAACATTTTGCCACTTTTGCCACACTTCTCAATGTGTGATAGGTAACATCCCAAATGCGCGTGATAATATTCTCCTCAGGCAAGATATTCAGTACAAAAGCAATCATAAGGTTATATTTGCCATTGCCATATTTCGCTGTCGCTACTCCAGGACACAATAATACACCTATTAGGCCTGATCTTTCGATTGTGAAGACTAGTATATTATATATCTTTACTGCCACCGCTACTCCACTTTTTTTTAGTTATAATGGGTAACATCGCCATATGGCGCAATAACAGGTGTCACCGGCCGAATATTCAGTGTAAGAGACACCACAAAAAAATTGCCCGCCATTACAATTTGGTTGTGGCCACTACATATAAATTTCCTAGCACTAATTATAAAAGTACTCACAGCAGTTTAATATAATTTCAACACCAGTGCGAGCCCACTTTAATGAAATGATGCCTAAAATCACAAGCATGCGCGACAACAGCCGCCCCCCCACAAAATAATTATGATCAGAGCAATCATAAAATATCATTTATCATTGCAACGTATTAGCGGGCACCACGTTCGGACACATTATACTTCTTACTTGCACTGATATTTCAAGTAGGAAGACAAGCTACATTAATAAAACTTTGACCATGCGGCTACGCTTCTGAAAGGCAGATTGCAGAACATCACATAACAGGTGGGGATAACAAGAGTGCCCTCAGACAATCCGAAAGAGAGCTGTCATAAAACCTTTTTATCACTACAAATGTTTTATTTTGCTGCTCCCAGACACATTAATATTCTTACAAGCACTGATAATATTATTCATTTTCATTATCAAGGAGTACATACAGGAGCAAAATGGGGCCGCAAAAGCATACCGGTGGGCTAGTGCGGCGTCGCCCGGCAGCAACGGCCTTCACGTCTGTAAAAAACACTCATTGACAGTTGCAACTGAATAGGAAGGTAAAAAAGACTAGCAAATAAACACACGAGACAAAGAGAAGAAGAAAGAAAGAAAAAGAGAGAAGACAAATATTAAGGGAGGAAAGAAAGAAGGAAAGCAAACAACACCGAGAACACAATAGACGAACACAAACAGACAAACAAAGGTACAATAAATCAGCATGGGTTTCAGCTACATGAGTGGGATCTTCCTCATCACAAGAAAACAATTGGACAACACGGAAATAGCTACCAATGACCGCATACACATACATATTTCAGCATACTCTTAATGCCAGCATAGCAGCACGCAAGCGTTTCCGCGTTGTTGAAAAGAACGATTCGTCAGGCAATTTGTTGAAGATAGCAGGAACATAATATTTCCCCGCAGCCATTCCGTATTGGGTACGGACCCTTGGGGTCATATATGGATTTATGTGCCACCGAGATATAGGTTTAACACTGGGGGTTTGGTAATCCATACACAAGAAATATTTTAGCATGACGATTTCAGTAAACAATGTATCGAATGATGGTAAACCACTTGCCCTAAATACACTGCCCGAATCCGGCACGTGTGACTTTTAAAGAACCCTCTTGGCAATCTTTTTTTAAAATACTCTTAACCCTCTTTTTTCAGGTAGCGGAGCAGTTGAAAAAACAGCACATGCCAAAACGAAGAACACTGTAACCCGAAGTTTCAGCTACCATTTTTCGAACAGAGAAAGGTAGAAACACTTTTAGGTTGTACAGCATACATGCAGTAGTTCCAAGCTTTTTACATATGTGAATCATATGTGTGTTTCACGAAATATCCCTATCAAAATGTACAACTAGGTATTTAAACAGACTCGACAACGGAAATACGGGCGCAGGAACAAGATGCGATATTTGATTGATTGATTGTGGGGTTTAACGCACGCCGACGCAACGCAGGCGATGAGGCGCGCCGTAGTGGAGGGTTCCGGATTAATTTAGACCACCTGGGGATCTTCAAGGTGCGCCGAAATCTCGTACACACGGGCGTTTTTGCTTTTGGCCTCCATCAGAAAGCGGCCGCCGCGGCCGGGAATCGAACCCGCGACCTCGTGCTCAGCAGCGCAACGCCTTAGCCACTGAGCCACCGCGGCGGGTAAGATGCGATATTTGATGAGTGTAGTGTAATGAAGCTGTCGTTCGGCACTGTTTTTTGTTGATTTCGGACACAAACTAGCCGATATTTTACAGGGTTGATTGTTAATAAATTTGCGACGAACCAATTCGCTACCTTTATGGCATCGTCTTAAAAATTTGAGAGAGCGAGAGAATAATCAGAGTTGCCAGATATCAGCAAGGTGTCATCATTGTATTGATAAATTTTCGATGTTATAACAACAGTAGCCACGTCAATAACATACAAATTTAGAAGAAGATGTGACAAGTTAGACGCTTGCGTGACACGTCTCTTAAAGCTGATACTATCGCTCAGCACCGATCTAAGTGACACCACTTCAGAACGATCCCGAAGGAAATTTTGAAGCAGAGATTGAAATGGTCCGCGAAAGCCATAACGATATAATTTAGTATAGCGTATGGCATGATTAAAAAATAAGTGCTTTATTACACCAAGAAATAACCCAAACAAAACTTCATTCTGATCTATGCTGTTACGAAGGATATCAGACAACTTTTAAGTAACATGTGCTTGCCCACAGCCGGAGATGAACCCGTATTGATGTTCACTAGTAACTCATGTTTTTTAACAAACGAAGTTGTGACACCCAATATGTGCTTTTCAAGAATTTGCCTAAAACAAGATACAACTGAAATAGCGCGGTAGTTTAAAGGGTCATTTCTTGCCCCTTTTATGGAGGGGAACCTCGCGTGCGCACATTGCACTGTCTGGCCAAGAGCAATGTTCAAATATGTTGTTCAGTATAAACAAAAAACACCTTTTTAATACCCAATGTTTCCGCACAGGTTACCTATGCGTATGTTATCAAGCCCTAATGATTTGTTGCGGCCAAAACTATTGACTATGCAAACGAGATCAGGCTCTGTCAAAAACGGGACAAATGCGGACTATGACAGAAGATTTGGTAGAATATTGTTACTTGCACACTGAAGTGGCGCGTTTTGTTCTAATGAAAATGATTCATTGAATGTGTTGGCCAAGTCGGAAGTAGTGGAACCAAAGTTGCGTCCTATTGTGGGTTTTGTAGACAGGCGTTCGTTACCTTGTAATTGTTTTACTAAGGACTAAGTTTTAGTTATATTGCGACTAGACGCTTTGAACTGATCGCTACAGAATTGCCTCTTTGAGAAACCCATCAGCGCGGTCACTCCATTTCTCACCGTACAGAACTCGTCGCGCATCGCTATGTTGTCAGGGGCTCGGCGACATCTTGCCCAAATCATATTTTTTTCTTTTATCAGTGCCAAACACCAGGGGTAAGCCATTGATGCTCCGCCCTCCGTATTTTTATTGCTACCGATTTCTTACACGCCTTCTTCATCTCGCCTAACGTGGGAACAAAATTGTCATTTGCAAAGGCGTTGTTATTATATAGACTGAAAGAATTCCACTCACAGCTAGCAATTTGTTTATAAAACTTTCTTCTATCTAAGATGGTGAGACTATTCGTGTGATCCGATTATAAAGTGTTGGATTTGGCTAACTGACCCACAACGAAGTAGTGATCTGCTAATTTCTACATAATGTCAGCTCCGGCCACGCAAGAAAGGTGGGATGATCAATACATCTACGGGTGAGATCGTCTTTTAGCAACTCCCCCCTAGTCGGTTCCCAGATAAGAGGCTCAATACCGAATTCGGAAAGGGCTTTCAAGTATTGTTCAATAGCTGACCGCTCACTTCGCAGCATGTCGATGTTGAAGTCCCCGATTATGCGCAAGTTGCCTGAGCTGAAAGTTTTCCGGCACACTGCCCACATTTCTTCTGCAAAACAAAGCGCAGTTTCGGAGGGAGGACGATAAACAACTTGTAAACGAGTTGCAGGATCATTTTTGGTTAGCTCAAAAGCCACAGCTTCTCCCGATGAAAATACGATGTTAAAATTTGAAACTAACAAACTGTGCCTAATGAACACGGCAATGACACCACCCGTGCTATTTTTGCGGGTGAGGAAGTGTTTGCTGTAACCAGGAAGACCCAAGGTGCTCGACAGATAGCCAGTGACATTAATTTCATTGAGTGCAAAAACGTCAACCGCGTTTGAGAGAAGGTTCGAGATTACGGCAAACTCTTCCCAATGTTTTCAAATGCTCCGAATATTGAGGTGCAGAACAGTGCATGAGCTGGAACGCAGTGGTTGGAAAGCCTTGAGAAAGGCATCAACATTATGAAATGACGAACAAAGATAGGGTACAACAATAAAACTTCTCAGCCATTGTGACCACACCTTTCATGTGTGAGGTGTATCATCATTAGAATGCCTAATATTAAGCGCCGCTGGCAAGCTATTTATTTGAAGAGGAATATATAAATTTCTATCTCAGCAATTTACTACCGGGCACCATTTTAGCACCAAATGATATTTCTATTATCTATTTTTTAAAGAGTTGGAGCTGTTAAATACTGAAATTTCTCTAATGCGGCCATACTTTTTAGGGTATGATAAATAACGTCACCGGGGGAACTAAACTAGCACGGCAGCCAAATACTCCTCATAAAATCAATCATAAAATAACTTGTGTATCGGCAATTCTTTATTCGCACCAAATGGGACGTCTTATCACTTATCATTCCAGTACGAAGTTTGCTTATAATAATAAAGGTTCCGCGCCAAAGCGACATCTTTTTCAACTTCTTCCCCTTTTCCATGCGTAATATCGCCATGAGTTCTATAACAGGTGCACCTGGCATAACATTCAGTAGAAGAGCCATGATGACATAATTTCGTCACGGCAATTTATTTGCTGCCACAAGTTTCGGATATTTTAATTAGCCGTTATAATTGAAGTAGGAAGCCCAGTCATTTTGTTCAATCTTCACCGGCAATGCAACAACCCTTGTTCAAGTATTATGAGTTCCGTCAATCACAGGAACAGTAACAAGCACCGCCGGCATTATATCCTGTATAGGAGCAATCATATAATAATTTTCGTCACTGCAATTTTTTATTTCCCACCACTCTAGGACATCTTGTATTTCTATTAGGCCTGATCGTTCAAATATGAAGACCAGTTATAATAACAAAGCCCTGACCCGCCGCGATGTCTCAGTGGCTAAGGCGTTGCGCTGCTGAGCACGAGGTCGCTGGTTCAATTTTGCTTTTCGGAAGAGGAAAAGCAAAAACACTTGTGTGTTCAGGTTTCGGCACACGTCAAAGATCCCCAGGTGGTCAAAATTAATCCGGAGCCCTCCACTACGGCGCGACTCATTGCCTGCATTGCGTCGGCGCGTTAAACCCTACAATCAATGAATCGATAATAAAGTCTTGCACCCATTGCCACTCCACTCTTTCACAGTATGATGACTAATCTTTCGGAGGCGAGGCAGAAGTGCCAGCCGATGAACAAATTTGTGCAGGCTAATCATAATAAACAGTGGCGTATCCTATTATTAGCGGTCACTATTCTCGGACCCATCTTTCTTATTAGCATACATAAGTGATTTAGAAATACCGGTTATAATACTAAAACATCGACATTAAAACCACACTTTTTCAATGAATGTTGCCCAATATAACATTAGGCAAGATAGCAAGCTGTTTCTGCAAATCATTTTGTCTAGGAGCAAATATAAGAGACTTTTGGTCACTGCAAGTCACTACACGCCAACATTTTCGGACGCTTTTCTTATAGCGCTGACCATTCAACTACGAAAGCTTCCATTTTTTTAAATGATACAGAAAATTCTACCACACGTTTTGTTATAAGGCGTATGACATCCCACGAGGCTCGCCAACAAGCTCTGCAGGCAGAATTTGTAGTTTAAGAGCATTTATCGGACGTCAATTCGTCATTGCAATGTAATAAAGGGCAGCTATATCGGTTATAATAAAATTCGTATTATCTTTCCTTTTTTAGGTACACGTGCGTTTTTTAGTTTATAATTTCACTGTACATGCGACCACGCTTATTCAAAATATGCTGCGTAACTTTATTAAAGGGTGTGATAACAACCACCGCTCGCCAAAGATCTAGTTAGCCAAATCCTAGAATAAGTTTTGGTCACCGCAATTTCATAGCTGCCACCATTCCCGGAAACAATATATCTGCTTGTCGCTGTGATAATTCGGGTACAAAGCCCGGTTTAATTCTTTGCCACCAATTCTACAGAAACGTTTAAGACATAATGCGTAACATAGCACTGCGCACGACAACAAGGGCTGCAGGCTAAATATTTAGCAAAAGAGCAGTCCTCGAACGATAAATGTAAATGTAATTTATTAGGGCCGACTTATAGCCCTCACAATATTTTAATTGTAGCTTTGTTTCTTCAAGTACAAGGACCAGTTATTAATAAACGTTCATCGGCTATGCGCCCACACTTTTACAAAGCATGCTCCCTAACACCTCTTGAGCTCATATTAATTAAGCAAAGCCGGCAGCATATTCAGTATCAGAGCAATCGTTAAAACCTTTTCGCCACTGAAAATTACCAGCGGCCACCACTCTCGGGCACACTAGTATTTCTATTAGCCCTGATCATTGAAATACGAAAAGCCGTTACATATTTAGGCTTTGCTGCCATTGCGAACACTCTTTTTCAAGGTAAGGTGCGGAATATCACTCAGATGCGCAACAAACAGCGCCTCTGGTAAAGTAGTTGTTATAGTGGAATACACAAAATATTCCTGACACCGGAGTTCAACAAGGGCATTACTCCTTTTACCACTGATTATTCAAGTACCAATATAGGGTGGAACAATCAGTTTCCAATGATGCCATACTTTTATGGTATCATGCTAATGTCAATAAAACGTGCAGTATCAATCACCCCGGCTAAACATTCAATATTAGAGGAGTGATAGGACAATGTATTTATTCATTCGTATACCTAGATTTTGCATTGGGTATAACACATGGGGGTAAACATTTTATACAAGTAATTGGGCAACAAACAATAAAATTCCCTCACTGCTATTTGTTAGAGGTGGACATTCTGGAACACAGAATGTCCTACTAGCCCTGATCATTCAAGTGAAAAGCCTATTACTATTTTAAAGCCTCCCATCAGTGCTACCCCAGTTTTTATTTATGGGTAGTATCAAAAGGGACCCTATAGCAATCTCGGCCGGCACTATATATGAAATATTGAAATAACGTTTATCACACCAATTTACATTGGCACCACTGGCAGACAATGTATATTTACTATCAGCACTGATGATTCCAGTACAAAGCCCAGTTGTCATACAAAATGTACGGTGTATCATACACTTTTTGTGTATGATAAAATGCATCACTAGAGGCCCTATAAAAACCTCCACGGGGATATATTCCGTATAAAAAAATCACAAAAATAGTTTTCATTGCAAATAATTAGCGGCAACTACTACCGGACAAGTTAGAGTTCCAATCAGCGCTAATTAGTCTACCACAAAGTAGAGTTGCAATATGGATACTTGACCGCCAATGTCACAACACTTTCCAAAGTGTGATACTAAATATAACTATCAGGCATGAAACAATTCAGTATAAGAGCATTCATGAACTATTTTTGTCAGTACAACTTATTTTTGGGCACCGTCTATCATATTTTCTATTGGTACTGACCATGCAAGAACGAGGATCTTTGTATTTTATTTTCTTTTCAACGCAATTGCTGCCACACTTTTTTAAAATTTAAAGTTTAACATCACCAGTTGCGCGATAAGCGTCGAAGCAAATTTTTAGGATACAAGCAATCCTCAAAAGCCTTTTTCCACCACTATTTATTAGGGGCAGTTGTGTGGGTCAGTGCCTAATCCCTGTGAGGTTTGAATATTTAGGTACAAGGACTAGATAGAATAATAAAACTTCATTGTCAAGTTGATTAGACTTTTGAAAGCATTCTGTGTAATACTACAAGTTTATATAATATCATGCATCGCCAGCAGAATATTCAATATAGTAACATATATAAAATAATTTTCGTCAGTGTAATTTATTAGCCGACACCATTACAGAAACAAAATATTTCCGTTTAGCAAGTGTCCAGTACGAAGATCAGGTATTTTAATAAACCTTCACCACCATTGCGACTCCACTTATTCAGCGTATGATTTCGAGCATCCCTATTACGCGTGATACAAACCCCTCGGACAAATATTCAGTATGAGAGCAATCGTGAATCAATTTATTGCAATTCGTTTTTAATACTTTATTGCACTGCAATCAATTCGCGGCATATATTATGGGACGCAATATATTGCCTATAATTACTGGGCTAAAAGCACCAAGTCCATTTCAAATGCAGAACTTCTCCACCAGTGCGACCACCCTTTTTCCACGGTTGATGTGCAATATCAGGAAGAGGTGAGAGTAAAAGTACCCTGGCAAAATTTGTAGTGTAGATGTTATCCTGCACAGAATTTTCATAACTGTTATGTATTAGCGGCCACCACTCTTGGACGCAATATAATTCTAAATAGCACTCGTCAATTAATTGCGAAGAACAATTACAATATTAAAACTTCACCGGTAAACTGACACCACTTCTTAAGGGTTTGAAGCGAAACATCACTTGGAGGTGTGATAACAATGGCCGACCGCCGAATATTCACTGTCAAAGCAATCGTAAAATCATATTTATAATTTATATATTTACAACAGTCGCTCACTTTGCATTAGAGTAGCAGTGTGGAAAAACTATTCTCGCAAAAAAAATTTCCCTACAAACGAACAATTAATGTGCCTTCAATGTATAGGTAGCGAAAATTCTCGGACACTTCATTCCCATCGGCAGAGATATTTCAGTTACAAAGTCCACTATCATTATTGAAACTTTACCGGCAATGGTACCACACGTTTTGAAATAATATGGGTATTGTGACTTGGAAACCAAACAGCCAGCAGCGCTGGTAAAACGTTGGTTATAACAGCAATCATAAAACAATTTTCGTCACGCTCATTTACCATCGGAACTGGTCTGATCCAATTAAAACACTAACAACAATTATTATTGAATTACGAATGGTTGTTTATTAGAAATTCTAACCGCCAATTTAGGAAAACGTTTTAAAGTATTCTGTTTAACACCAAAGGACACGCGATAACAAGTGCGACAGGCCAAACATTTGGTTTAGAAGCGATCATAAACATTGTTCTTCGGATAAAGTTATCAGCAGCCACCGATAACGGACCCAATAAATTTCGTATTTTCACAGATAATTGAAGTGCAAATTTAATGTAAATGGTTCATCTTAACCAATATTGCTACCAAATATCTAAGAAAAAATGGGTAACATTATTCGGAGGTGTGATAACAAACGTCACTGGTAAAATATTTATAAAGGGGCAATTTTCACAAGGTATTTTTGACTACAATATATGAGTGGCACTTATCTATCCCTTGTTAAAATATCTATTAGCCTTGACCATTCAAGTACAATGACTAGGAAAAAACTCCTACCTCCCCTCGCGGGAACCCCTGTGTACATGCGACGCATAGGCGGAGCGGCGAAGGGACCGCGTTTTATAGCGCGCATAACGTTGAGGGGACTGCGTAAGCCTGTCCCAGTCGATAACGACGTTGGCGTACTTTTAAAGCGGCGTGGACTCTAGGTGTTTGAGCCAAGCGTGGATGTTCCTTCACCGGAGAACGGCACACCGATTATATTGTCACGAATACAAGGACGAAGCAGTTGTCTTGAATGAGAAATACGTTTATTGGAGCGAACTTGTGCTCCCCTAACAACTTAAAAGAATAAAGAGGCGGCGAAGCAGCGGTCAACAAAGTGACTTGCGCAGGCGAGTGTCGTCGAATCGAATGCCCCGGCGTCCGCACTGCAGGCTTTTTATCTTTCGGCGCGCGTGGTTGTCGAAACGTCGATTCGCATCGAGAACATAGTAGATCCAAGAAGATTATTCTGGGCTGTTCACGTTAGATCGGAATGCTCTCCCTATCACAACAGATAACACATGCGGTACAGAAAGAAAGAATGGAACACGCGCTTCCCTTGGCGCAGAGATAACGCAGACCGGCGCAGCCGGGCGGTAAAAGCAAAACACAAATAAACAAACCCAATGTTTGGTTCGCGGCATTACCCCCCCTCTAAGAGTGCATCGACCCGATGCTAACATAAGCGACAGTCCGAACAAATGAAAATAAAAGTTTGTCATCGTCCGTAGAAAGGTTTTAGGCGAACCACGTGGACGACTTCAGGCCGCCTGCGTTGTCGTGATGTGCCGGAGTCACCATCAGGGATCACTTCGTAGGTAAGTTGGCCAACACGTCGTAGAATCTGGTAGGGTCCGAAATAGCGTCGCAGGAGCTTCTCACTCAGTCCGCGTCGTCGGATGGGAGTCCAAACCCACACACGAACCCCTGGTTGGTACTTGGCGTCTCGGCGTCGGAGGTTGTAGCGGCCCGCATCCACCAGCTGCTGGTCCGTTATACGAACTCGAGCGAGCTGGCGGGCCTCCTCCGCACTTTGAAGATATCCGTGGACGTCGGCGTTGAGGTCGTCGTCTTCTACGTGCGGAAGCATGGCGTCGAGCATCGTAGTCGGCCTTCTACCGTAGACAAGCTCGAACGGCGTCAGCTGCGTCGTCTCCTGGATAGCCGTGTTGTACGCAAACGTGACATACGGGAGCACTTCGTCCCAAGTCTTATGTTCAACGTCAACGTACATTGACAGCATATCTGCGATAGTCTTGTTCAGACGTTCTGTTAGTCCGTTCGTTTGGGGGTGGTAGGCCGTCGTTCTTCGGTGATACGTGCTGCTACAGCGTAATACTCCTTGCATCAGCTCCGCAGTAAATGCTGTTCCGCGGTCTGTGATTAGGACTTCCGGGGCTCCATGTCGCAGCACACCTTGGCTTATAAAAAACTTTGCCACTTCTTGTGTAGTCCCCCTCGGAAGAGCGGCTGTCTCTGCGTAGCGCGTCATGTAGTCTGTCGCTACGACAATCCAGTTGTTCTGTGATCGTGACGTAGGGAACGGGCCTAAAAGGTCCATTCCAATCTGTTGAAATGGTCTCGATGGGACGGCGATCGGTTGTAGAAGTCCGGTGGGTCTTGTCGGTGGCGTTTTTCGTCGCTGGCAGTCACGGCAGCTCCGGACGTAGTGGGTGACGTCAGAGGTAAGGCCGGGCTAGTAGTACCTCGCCATGATTTTTCCAAAAGTGCGGGCTGTGCCGAGATGTCCGGAAGACGGGTCGTCGTGACACGCTTCCAAAATTTCGTCACGAAGGTCCGCGGGCTGAAATTCTTTTTCACGAGGACGGAGTTTCTCAGGCTGAATGCTGGTAAGCTGCGTTTGAAGGTCCTAGGAACGGCAACGTTGCATCCCTCGAGGTACTCGATTATGACGCGTGAGTCGGGGTCGGCACGCTGCTGGGCGGCTAGGTCGCTCTCCGTCACGATCCCGAAGAACGCGCTGTCTTCATCAGAGTCTTGTGGTGGTGGGTCGACGGGGCCGCGGGACAGGCAGTCGGCGTCGGAGTGTTTCCTGCCGGATTTATAAACGACTGTAACGTAGAACTCCTGCAGGCGCAAGCTCCACCGCTTAAGACGGCCAGAGGGGTCGTTCAAATTGGCGAGCCAACACAGCGCATGGTGGTCTGTTACAACCTTGAATGGCCTTCCATACACGCATGGGCGAAATTTTGAAATCGCCATATAATAGCCAGGCACTCTTTCTCAGAGGCCGAATAGTTTTTCTCCTCCTTCGACAGACCACGGCTGGCATAGGCGATTACCCTTTCGCAGCCGCTTTGCTTTTGGACAAGGACGGCACCCAAGAATATATCACTGGCGTCCGTGTGCATTTCCGTTTCGGCATTTTCGTCGAAATGAGCGAGCACGGGCGGGCTTTGCAGTCGTTTTTGCAGCTCGCAGAATGCTTTTTCTTGGTCGTTTTCCCAGCTGAAAGGGGTGCTGTCTTTCGTCAAGCGCGTGAGTGGCTCTGCAATGCGTGCGAAGTTTTGCGACGAAGCGCCGGTAGTATGCGCACAGCCCGAGAAATCTTCGCACGCCCTTCTTGTCTTTCGGCCTAGGGAAGTTCGCGATATCTGAAGTTTTTGCCGGGTCAGGTAGGACTCCCGCGGCGTTGACGACGTGGCCCAAGAACTTGAGTTCCTCGTATGCGAAACGGCACTTTTCAGGCTTCAGCGTCAACCCAGACGTACGAATGGCCTCGAGTACAGACTCCAACCTTGCAAGGTGTTCGTCGAAAGTCCGAGCGAATACCACTACGTCGTCGAGGTATACGAGGCAGGTGTGCCACTTAAGGCCAGCTAGCACAGTGTCCATGACTCTTTGAAACGTCGCTGGTGCTGTGCACAGCCCAAATGGCATCACCTTGAACTCGTATAGGCCGTCTGGGGTTATAAATGCAGTCTTCTCTCGGTCTCTCTCGTCCACTTCAATTTGCCAGTAGCCGGTCTTCAGGTCCATCGACGAGAAGTACTTCGAGGGGCAGAGGTGGTCGAGGGCGTCGTCGATTCGGGGGAGGGGTTACACGTCCTTTTTCGTGATTTTGTTCAGTCGTCGGTAGTCAACACAAAACCTTAATGTGCCGTCTTTTTTCTTTAGGAGTACGACGGGCGCAGCCCAGGGGCTTTTCGATGGCTGTATAATGTCGTCGCTGAGCATGTCGTCGACTTGAGTCCGGATGGCTTCCCGTTCGTGTGAAGAGACGCTGTACGGTGACTGTCGGGTAGGTCGGGTTCCATCTTCGCTTATTATTCGGTGCTTCGCTAGAGGGGTCTGACGTAGTTTTGCGCTCGACGAAAAACATTCGCTATAGCGACGCAGCAAAGCCAATAATTTGTTCCGTTGTTCTTGCGGGAGCGCCGGATTCACGTCGAAGGGCTGCGGGAGGTTGAAGGTTTCTACGGGGGTGCGTTCAAAGTCGGCGACCGCGATCACGTCACTTGCTTCTTGCGTTTCTTCGAGGAATGCAATTGCCGCGCCCTTGTTTAAATGCTGGTACTCCTCGGTGAAATTAGTAACCGAAATGTGGGATTGGTGTTCCTTGAAGCGCGCAATTCCTCTTGCGACAGACACACCGCGGTCGAGAAGCAACCTTTGGTCACTCTCCACGATAGCGTCAACGTCAGGAGCAGCACCTTCACAGTAGACGGTGATCATCAAACTTGCGCGGGGTGGCAGGGTGACATGATCATCGGCTATCCTTACAGCTGCACGGTTTTCGTTGTTCGGTTCCGGCGTCATGGAGTGATCGGAGGAAAAAGTTATCGACTTGGTCTGCAGATCAATTATTGCGCCGTTGTCCGTCAAAAGGTCCATTCCGAGAATTACGTCGCGGGAGCAGTTAGGCAAGATGACGAACGCGGCAGGGTACGTCGTGCCGTCTATGGTGACGCGCGATGTGCACGTTCCACTTGGCGTCACGAGGTGGCCTCCTGCTGTGCGTATATGCGGACCGTCCCATCTGGTCATAACTTTCTTCAGTTTAGACGTAAATGGTCCGCTCATTACCGAATAGTCAGCTCCCGTGTCTACGAGGGCGACTACGTCAAAGCCGTCGATGGACACCTTGATGTCAGATGCAGTCTTCCTCGAGTTCCGGGTTCGTCGGGGCGTCGTATCTCTGCTTGTACGTGTTGACGGTCGGGCACTGTGCATCGTCGTTGTCGTCGTCTTCTCAACGGACGTCTCGGTCAGGTCGGGTACGCGTCGCGCCGTGTAGCTGTCGTCGTGTTCAGGAGTCTCGTCAGGGCTGGGTCGGGTCGTCGGGATGAGGGCATGTCGTGAATCACTGTCTTCGGTGCGTCCTTGCGTCGTTGGAGGGTTTCCAGTATTTCGACCTAGAGCAACTTCACCTCCAGAAGTTGCTGCTTTTAGTTTCCCCCGCGTGGGCTGGGGGACCTTCCACGTGCGAAATCAGCATTGCTACGGCGGTTAGGCGACTGGTATAGGTAGGGAGATGGCGATCGGTGTGAGCGGGCTGGTCCTCGGTTGGTGTTGGACAGGTGTTCGTCGATCTCGGTAGGTCGCTGGCCTGGTCGGGGGCGTGGGGCGTCGACGGAGAAACCACGCAGTCCGAGTCTCCTGTACGGGAGGCGACGATAGATGTGATCGGCCTCCGCGCAATGGTAGCACAGCGGACGATGATCTGGCGTTCGCCAAACGTCAGTCTTCCTCGGCGTCTGGGTTTGGGCTGTGTACGGCGGTACGGTCGACGGCGGCGAGAGTGGGGACGGCGGCGAGAGTGGACGGCGGTACGGTGGAGCTTCTTGTAGACGCGATGGAGCAGGGCGGGGTCGACGAACAGCCGCAGAATAGGTCATCGCCTGTGGCTCGCGGGGTGCCTCGGATGGCATAGAAGTGCCCAAAGCGTGTTGAACCTCTTCGCGGATGACGTCAGTCCGGGAAGCCACTTGATGTTGCGGCGTCGTCGGAAAAAGCTTCCGAAGCTCCTCCCTGACCACTGCTCGGATGGTCTCACGCAGTGTGTCGGAGCTTGTAGCCCCGGCACCGATCGTCTCGGAAACCATCACGTTGACCGGGCGATCGTACTGCCTCGTTCGAGCTTCCAGCGTCTTCTCCATCGCGGCCGCCTCAGACGCAAATTCGGCCACCGTCTTGGGAGGATTGCGGACAAGGCAAGCGAAAAGCTTCTGCTTTACCCCTCGCATGAGAACCCTTAGTTTCTTTTCTTCTGTCATCTCCGGATCCGCACGTCGAAAGAACCTCTTCATCTCCTCAACAAAGATCACTACCCTTTCGTTGGGGTGCTGCGTTCGAGTTTCGAGTAAAAGCGCTGCGCGTTCTTTTCTGACCATGGTAGTGAAGGTCTTAGTGAACTCGCTTTTGAACTGAGCCCAGTTTGTCAAGGAGCTCTCGTGGTTCTCGAACCAAGTGCAATCCGAATCTTCCAAGTAAAAGAAAACGTGGAGGAACGTTTCTGCGTCATCCCACCTGTTGAATTTCCGGACGCGTTCCAGTTTTTCCAACCACTCTTCTGGGTCTTCTGCGGGGGCTCCTCGGAATGATGGCGGTTCCCGTGGCTGCTGCAGAACGACAGGAGGATTGGCTTGGTTGAGCATGGTGCTGGTTGCGACGTCTTTCTTCTTCGTCTTCTCCTGTAGTAGACCGAACTCGGGTGGTAAATCTTGCACGCGGAGGCTGGCTCTTGTTGGACTGGCTTGGCGGCTTCCAGAGGTTGTAGTGGGCATGAAGGGTGCGTACCCAGCACCCCCACCAGATGTCACGAAGACAAGGACGAAGCAGTTGTCTTGAATGAGAAATACGTTTATTGGAGCGAAATTGTGCTCCCCTAACAACTCAAAAGAATACAGAGGCGGCGAAGCAGCGGTCAACAAAGTGACTTGCACAGGCGAGTGTCGTCGAATCGAATGCCCCGGCGTCCGCACTGCAGGCTTTTTATCTTTCGGCGCGCGTGGTTCTCGAAACGTCGATTCGCATCGAGAACATAGTAGATCCAAGAAGATTATTCTGGGCTGTTCACGTTAGATCGGAATGCTCTCCCTATCACAACAGATAACACATGCGGCACAGAAAGAAAGAATGGAACACGCGCTTCCCTTGGCTCAGAGATAACGCAGACCGGCGGAGCCTGGCGGTAAAAGCAAAACACAAATAAACAAACCCAATGTATGGTTCGCGGCAATATGCGCAGCGCGCCCGGAGAGGAAACCGCGGAAGAGAGAGTACTGCACATGCGCCGGCCCAGCGCGTCTGCCGCGGCTATGACGCAGCGTGCCGCGGCTATGACGCAACACAACCCAACACAATGCACTTTATTCCAAACCAATCCAAATCCAATCCAATCCAATCCAAGCCAAGCCAAGCCAAGCCAAGCCAAACGAAGCCAAGCCAATGCAATCCAATCCAATCCAATGCCCCTCGCGAGAGAGTGTTCGCTATCGGGGAGGAGAGGGGGAGAGCGGCGGAGACCGCAGCTGGCGGGCGAGGAGAATGGGGGAGGGGTGGACAACGCCGACGAATACGACGACAACGACCACGACGCCGGAGGGACAAGGCGAGTGAATCAGATGCTCTGCATCTAAAATATACACTTTTACTGCCAATGCGACAATATTTTCTCAAACATTGCTGCGTAGCGTCACTAGTGGTGCGGTACCCACACCAACAGCAAAATATTCAGATTACAAGCAATCTAAACAAATTTCTGTGACTGCAATTGATAAGCACCATGCGCTTTGGCGCACATTATAATTCGTATAATCACTCAATATAATTTGAAAGGCGAGTTATATTACGAAAACTTTACCTCCAACGTGGCCAAGATTGTTCAATGTATGATGCATACCAATCATATAATGCGCGATAGCACGCGTAGGCTGGAAATTATTCCATATAGGGCAACCATAGAAAACAATTTCTCTCAATTTAATATTACTGGCCACCACTCTCACATAATATAATTCATAATAACATGGATTGCTCAAGTAGTGAGACAGGTTATGTTACTGAAACGTTACTACAATTTATTAGCTAACATCACCCTCAGACACATATATTTCCAAAGAGCATTGATCATTGAAGTACGAAGCCCTGTAATATTGTGCAAACTTTTTCACCGCCAATGCGACTACACATCTTTAAGGTATGATGCGGAACATCACAAACAAACGCAATAACAAGCGCCGCGATGAAGAAATTCAGAACAGGAGCAATCATAAAAAGGACCGTAACTACAGTTCTTTGGAACACCCTACTCGAACAGATTATTATTTTTATTAGCACTGATCATTCAAATACGATATACAGTTTTTTAAAAAAACATCAGTCACTTCGACCACACTTTTTCAAAGTGAGGCGTGACATCATAACGATGCGCAATACCTAGTGCCGCTGGCAAACTATTCAGTTTAGAAACAAATAGAACAGTTTTCGTCACGGAAGTTTATTAGCGACAACCACTTTAGGACACACTGAAATTCCTCTTACCCATAATTGGTCAAGTACGAAGTGCAGTTTTACTATAAAAAGGACACTTCCGATGCGACCACACTTTTCCTTGTATGATGCGTAAGATCACAAGGAGTCCCATACCACGTCACGCCAGCCAAAAAGTTATTGCAACGAGGAACAATAAGAATTGCCAGCAAACCTTCAGTGTATGAGCATTGCGGCCACCACTCCCAAGCAATTTTATTCCTTTTAACACTGATCCTTCAAGTGCAACTATAAGTTACAAAATTAAAGCTTAAGCTCGAATGCCACCACACCTTTTCAAGGCATTTCTCCTAAGATCACAACCGCGATAACAAGGACCACATGGATAACAAGCACCACCTGGAGAGGAATAATATGAACGCACCTGGCACCGCTCTCGGACAAGTATATTACGAAACCGCACTTATCATTCCAGTAGAGCACCAAGTTGTAACATGCAATATTTACTGCTCACACGACCACACTGCTGCAAAGTATGATCCGTAACATCCCAAGCAGGCACGCTAACAAGCTCCGCTGCGAAATATTCAGTACAAGAGCACTAACAAAGAGTGTTTGCCCCGGCAGTTTACTAGTAAACACGGTTTTGGAACACATTATTATTCGTACAAGCACTTGTCATTCAAGTATAAAGAAAAGTTATATAATAAAATTTAGTCGCCGGTACAAAAACACTTAATGAGGTATGATGTGAAACCCCACTTTTATGCACAATAACAAGCACAGCGGTCAAGTTATTCAGTAAACAATCCACTATAAAAGACGTTTTGTCAGGAACATTTATTTGCGACCACCACTCTCGAACACATTGTATTATCTTTTAGTACTGAGCAGTCAATAACCAAGACAACTTTTATTATAACTACACCCACAATGGGCCATCACTCTTTCAGGGTAGGATGCGCAGCATCTCTTGAATGCACGATAACGAGAAGAGACGACAAAATATTCAGTATACGAGCAATCATAAAATAAGTTTAGTCCCTGCCATTTGTTAGCACCCACCAGATTCGAAAGAAAGAAGAAAGAAAAGTTGTGGCTTTTTCGCACAGCAACCTTTCGGTTATAATGCACCGGACGCAGGGTTGGGACAATTCTTCATTTGTATTAGCAGTGAGTAGCAAGTCCAAAGCTCAGTTATAATATTAAAACTTATCCGCCAATGTGCAAGGTATGATGTACAAAATGACAATGAGGCTCATTGGAAATTGCCGTCAGCAATGTATTCAATAAAAGAGCAATCACAAATGTTATTTGTCAATTGAGTGTTTTAAGCGGCCGCAATTCTGGAACACTTCTATTTCCATTCGCACTGATTATTGAAGGGCAAAGACAAGTTATATAATTCCAACCTAACGACATAATCACCAATGCTACCACACTTTGCCAAGTTAAGATGTCTAAGAACACCTAGAGGCGAGATGCACAAGTTCCGCTTCCAAAATATGTAATATAAGAGTAACCCTGGAAAAACATTCTCTCTCCATTTGTGTAGAAATATAAAAGTAATCATAAAAAATTCGTCACACCAGTTTACTGGCGCAAAATATTTCAGGCGCAATTTACCCGGGTAGCACAAAGTCTGCCTGACATGCCTCTCTCTGGCATGTCGAACCAGCATCGAAATTCTGGCAGACACTGATCGTTCGTTCGCAGCCAACATTCGGCCACGACCACTTCCGTATTTCTCCGGCCCCCCACCTTCAGACAGACAACGGCTGGTACCCGGCTGCAAGAAATTCGCTTATCTTTTGGCAACCTATGTTCATAAAAACCAAGGCCGACTCAAGTCCCAAAAACGTCCATTTTTTCTACTGGAAGCGGTGTTCAGCCGAAGCACGGCAAGTACCGCCCGCCAAGTATTCGTACTCATTGAGCAGTTAGTGTCTGGAAAGAGACCAACCGAAGTGCGGCCCCCGTATATTCGCTTCTCCTCCGGTGAACAGCAAGGGTCTTGCCTCAGCGTATTTCTATTCCTCGGCCAAGCGGTGGTCCAGACAAGACAGGCCGACCTGTGGCTCAAGAGCGCAAATTTTAGGGGCGAAGCTCCTCTTGCTAGGGTTTTGTCCCGTCCCTCTTTGTGCCGTGTACATACCGCTGATGATGATTGTGGCAGTATGCCCCTAGGGATTGGGCAACCAAAGATTTGACTTAGAGGTCCAAATGTTAAACGCGTTTGTTGCTACCCAACAAAGAGGAGAGGAAGAAGAAGAGGTTGTCGTTCGTCGTCTGCGAGCTCAAGGCACGTACCGGGGGTACGCGACACAAGACGCTCTGCAGAAGGCGACGGCCAAGGCGTCTAAAATGTCATACACTGAATTTGCTCAACTTACCTATGGAGATTCTCATCGTCCCAAACAAGCCCTACATGATCACCACAAGCATCGATGTCGTCGACGGGCTTGTCAACGGAGCGGTGGGAAGTCTCAAGCTTTGCGAGCGAGGGGTGGTGGTCTTCACGCGACGGCGCCGGGTTTCGATCCCATGACTCTCTGGCCACGACGGGAGGTACGTGGCGCTCTTTCCACTGCGCTAGAAACCGAGACGCGAGCATGTGTACGAAACGCTCCTCATGTCCTTCAATCATTCAGATGGTTGCGCGCCCTCAAGAAGACCTATAAAAACGTGTCTAGTCATATTGACACGGCGGCGCCCGGTTTAGATCCAACTACTCTCTTGCTGTGACGGGAGGTACGTGGTGCTCTTCCCAGTGCGCTACAAACCGAGACGCGAGCATGGCAACAAATACGCCTTATGTCCTTCGCTCATTCAGATGGTGTGCGCCGTAAAGAAGAGCTATAACATGTCAAGTGCCATTGACGCGGCGGCGCCCGGTTTCGATACCACGACTCTCTCGCCGCGACGGGAGGTACGTGCTGCTCTTCCGACTGCGCTAAAAACCGATACGCGAGCATGGCTCCAAACGCGCCTTATGTCCTTCACACATTCAGATCGCCAACGCCATGAAAAAGACCTATAACAACGTGTCGAGAGTTTATATGATGTGTGGGCAAAAGTTTCACAGTTTTACTGATAAGCATTTTAGCTTCGCCCCTCTCATCATCATTCACTTCGTGGAGATGGTGGGATTTTTTTATTCAGTGAGACTCCTACAGCCGATTCGCGGCAGCGACCGGCTGCAGTGCACACCTGTTCTTTTGTCAACCGGTGTTCAGAAGGTCAACCGACGTAAGGTCTCAGTTTTTTCCACTCTTCGTTCGATGAGCGGTGTTCAGCAGGGTGCCGAGAACCAATGCACTTCTGGCTACTGGTGCTTCATAGGAGGCTGGCTAATGTACCTTCGGTTTTTCTTTCGGTGAAGAATAGGCCGCAGAGGCACACAGCGATGCAGACGCATCTTTCATCGGATCGGCGTTTCAATACCTTTCAATAACAAACTTGGTTTGCTAAGCAGTTACCCGTGGTACCCGGTGACCCGGCAATGTGCAAGGACTCACTAGAGATCACCAATTGCCCTACAAGACACTAGAAGACGATTTATCTCCACAACAAGAGTGCCACACTCGCGGAGGAGCTTGGCCTCGCACGTCGTAGTGCTACCTGGCCTCGCCTGTCGTCCTCGTCAATGCACAAGATCGAGGCCTTTTGCGCACTCGAGCAGTCTAGTGCTTTGTAGCAGAAGCGGATATCGACCTGGCTGAGATTTCCGACCCGATAAGGCAACGCGTCGCTGAAAACAATGGGCCTACAAAACAGTCGAGCATGTGGCCACCATGCGGGAAAATAACAGCGCCGCGTCAAGGACTTCCTTCCAAAGGAGGGCATGCGCACGCAAAAGAGCAATTTTTGGGCTGTTCTTTACAATTTTAGGGTTAACAAATGTTGCATTAGTTTTTCAAACTAAAGAAGGTGCTAAGCTCACGCTTTTTTAGACGCAATTTGGTGCCCTGCAGTGTGTTCCTGGAACTGCTTTTTATGACTGTCTGTTTAAAAACAACTGATTTTTATTTGCGAAAACAACATAGCTCTGCAATGACAAAGCTAGGCTTTTAATTTATTTACGGTGGTTGAAGGTTAGCCCAGCTACACTTGCGACCAAGACACTGTGAAAGGTCCCCGTTTTGGGTATCTCTTTAGCAAATGGGAATAGCAAGTACAAAAGGGGTTTTTCCCTGGAGGAAGGTGTGCACACATTGGAGCGTACCTGCGTGCTCGCATGGTGGGGGAGGGGCAGAGGGGACGGCGGTTGAGGGTCCCACGCATTCCAACTCCTCCAGTGCAATGTTGAATATGTTTTATTTAGTGAAATGCACGGTGTGCTTGATGCATAACACCGTTCTATGTTTTTGGTTTCAACTAAATAATTGCACGCTACTCTTACAGCTTTCCTTGCGTGCACACAAGGCAGAAAAGAACGACCCTTTGGATGGCTATAAGGTATATTGAAAGAAAATGATGAATGTATTGTTGATTCATTTTTACGGATGCAGCAGCACTGATAAAAAACAAAGGTGCCAGCACCACCTCGTCGTGTGCTGCTCCATGGCCAGCGTTCTTTGCGGTGTTCGTGGAGGTGGTTTGTTGTCGCTTCATGGCTGTGTTTCTGCTTCAGTCGGTTCGGTTATAATCCCCGCTCTCTTATAGCTTTCCCTGGACGATAAAGCTGCTCTGATTTCCTGCGCAGAAAATAACCACGAAAATATGATCGCCGGTATTAAGTCTAAAATGATAACGGCGTTTTCTGTAGACTTGTGAGAGGCGGAGATTGCAGCGTTGGGGAATGTAAACACAAATAATTTTACACGTTCCTTCTTACGCGAAAAAGATATAAAATGGGAAGTAATTACGCGGAATATTGACTCCAGTTATCGTAACTGACATCACGGGCAAGGTTACTTTATTTCATCGTTTAGCAGAGCGCAACTAAAGGGTTATTCTGGGATGCCGAGTGCATTCGGCCTAAGTGCACTTAAATAGCAATGTTTGACAGAGGTATTATTTGCAGCTTTTTCCTCCGTAGCTCAGTTCCCGATGTTGTGGATGGTACTCTTTATTTTTTCAACAACTCTTGACCCTGCCCAACGAATCGAGTCTGTTTTTTTAGAATTTATTTCTGCGGCTAGACAATTTAAACTTGCAGCTACAGCGGTTTGTTTATATAGCTTTTGGAGGGGCCGTGTTATTATTTCAGACTTTTATTGGATCTACGTGCCTGTCTGACGCCGTGAATGGTTTTTAAACAATTTCACCGGTTTAGAGGCCCCTGCGTGTAAATTTCTTGCTTATTGTTGTATTTGCACGTTTGCGCTGGTTAGGACTAACTGCGACTGTGGCTTGCTTATACCAGTGATTTCTACTGTAACTGTACCAAAAATGCGCTTAGCAAGATTATTAAAATTTCCAAACTGTTAGAACAGCTTTGCAATAACCAGACGATGGTCTTCAAGCGGCCACCAAGTTGCAAAAGTTAGCTACGTTTGTTTTACATGCCTTGACACCAATCTCGATGCGGTAACACGACGCCGACAAACAACCGCGTTTATTATATGGTAGGAGGTTCAAGTTTGCTTATGAAGTTCTCTAGAGCGTTATGAAGGAGGAGTAAAAACGGATTAGAACTTATATGCAAATTTCTCCTAGGAAAGTTGCAGCTTCTCGGAGCTCTATTTAAACACGTCCGTTATGAAGAGAAATTTGTCGATGAAAACATACGTGACTAATGTATATACATATCAATAATATAAGGGGTGTAATGTATCTATGGCTGTATATACATGCCTAATGTATAATAATCGGTAAATTTATTATGGTGAGTATTAGCAATATTTTTACCGTATGCCTTATTAAATTAAACCAAAAACTCACCACCAATGCGGCATAACTTTTCAGGGTAAGATATGCAGCATAAAATGAATGCGCGATTACAAGCACCACCGGCAAAGTATTCAGAACAAGAGCAATAATGGAACAATTTGTACAGCCATTAGCTGCCACCATTTTGTGCACAATACAACGCCTATTAGCCCTGGTAATTCAAACACAAACACCATGCGGTTTTTGCTTCCCCGCCATGGACCACACCATGTCAAAGAATAATGCATAAGAACGCCAAATTGTGCGAATACAAGCGCGGCGACCGTATGTTACTATACAGAAGTCATAAATTAGTTTCATAACTGCAATTTATTAGCGACAACCATTCTGCACTTGTAATATTTCCTTAATGCACGGATCATTCTACAAAAAAAGAACAGTGATAATATTAAACGTTTACGACCAATGCGGCTACTTCTTTTCTAGGTATGATGTACAAAATCACAAGGGGGCACACTAAGATCTTTGGCAATGTATTCACTAAAAGGGCAAACATAAAAGTATTTTATCGGTCCAAATTAGCTGCAGCAACCACTCTCAGACACAGTACACTTCCCACTGGCTGTGATCAATAAACTCTCAGCACAAACTATAAATTAATGAGCCAACATAATTATCAATATATACTATTAAACCATCACTCCAAATGCGACTAAACTTTTAGAAGGTATGATGCAAACCATCACTACAGCAGCTACACAAGGTGCCAACGTCAACATATCCACTTTTAGAGCAAACGTAAAAAATTTGGCAGTTACATTTTTAGCGCTGACCACTCTCTGGGCCACTTATAATGACTACTAGCACTTGTCTTTCAAGCACAAAAATTTGGTATAGAATATAATTCATTGCCAATGCCACTACACATTTTTATCAAGAGTTCATTTGTAATTTTACTAGTGTTGCCGATAGCGAGCGCCACTGGCGAAATGCTTAGTATACAATCATTGATAAAATAATTTTAGTCACTGCAATTTTATTTCTGCCACGCTTCTCGGACATGAATTTTCCAAGTAGCACCGAGTGTTCAATTACGAAGTGAAGTTTCATTTTTAATACTTTATTGCGAATGCCACCAAATGCTTTTGTGATATCTATGTTAGTAACATTAGGAGGCGTGATAACAAACGCCAGCCACAAATATTCAATATAAGGGCATTCAAGACAAATTTACCATACGGCTCTTTATTTATGGCCACCACTTCCAGACACATTATTCGTATTAGCACTGATCATTAAATTGCAATCAATCAATCAATCAATCAATGTTTATTATAGTGCCCAGGAACAGCGGAGGCCTTCGTGCTGGAGCACTCAGAGAGGAAAATGCAGCACTGTAGTACATCAACAATTTGCTAATAAACACTCAGTGAGCAAAAAAAGAGAAAGAAAGACCTACAAAAACGGCAAAGAAGATTAGAAATAAAATAGTGCAATCCAACCGACTTTACACAATCAAGTCGTGCTGGCGCACAGAAAAGGTATAAGACAGCAATGAAATGCATCAACAGCTGCCAAAGAACAGTGAGTGAGCAAAAAATAAGAAGAAACTACAACTTCAAAGAAGAATAAAAATACCGTAGTGGAATTTTAGTAACATTACACAATTAATAGAAACTGTAATGTCTGGTCAGTTGCAAGAAGACATATTACAATAAGCGTAACTATACGGAAGGGTGAGTGAAAAGAAGAAAGTTTTTACAAGATTCGGGAAGCGTACATTTTCAGTTTCAAATGGACGCTTGAAGTGGAATATGGCAACTTTTAATGATAAAAACGTCAGAAAAAGAAAAATTCTACGATAATTACAGTCGCAGTATCAGCACAATACATGAATAACCAGGAACAAAAACAAGCTCGGTGAAGTCAATGCACACGTCAGGACGATAAGTGAAGAAAAAGAGCACTGCCAAGATGAACCTAGTGTGTCAGAGCTGACAACCCGGCCAAAAACTCCCGAAGAGGACGCTGAAAGATATCGAGCTTCTCGGAGTGAACATTATGCAGATGCTGCATCCTTTGAAGAGGAGAACGTGTGCTGAGAGCTCCAGCTGCTTTAAAAGGGTGGGCGAGCCTTGTAGCTTTTTGTGGAACGCGAAAACTGATTGATTCAAGTAGTTCCGGGCATAAAATAATACCATGAAGCAATTTGTAGATGAAAAGAAGGTCTGAGTGGGTTCGCCGGGAACTTAGAGAAACAGTTATAGGGATAGGCTCCAAAGGAAAACGATGCCTAAATATTGATGAAAATTTGGTTTGTACACGCTCTATACGTTGACAGTTGGAACTACAGGTTCCATTCCAAACGACAGAAGCATATTCTAGTTGCGGAATACAAAGCGTTCTGAATAGTTTTAGGAATGAAGAAGGAAACCGGAATTCTCGAGAAAACCTGCATACAGCCCCAAGAGAGCGTAGCGCCCGCCTAGTAAGTTGAGTGACATGAGGTGAGAAAGTTAAGGCACTGTCGAAAAGCACGCCGAGGTCTCTGATCTCTTCAACTCTAGACAAGTAACCGCCGTTAATACTGTAGCAAAATAAAGTGCGGTTCGTTTTCCTGCTATAAGACATGACCTTTGTTTTTGTAGAGTTAAGATTTAATCTATTGTCTGAGCACCACTTGGAAAATGAGGATATATCTTGCTCCAGGGCAATGCAGTCATTAATGGACTCAATCCGTCTGAATATTTTAATGTCGTCAGCGTAAAGAAGGAAAGAAGACATCTTAATTGCGGCTGACACATCATTAACAAAAATGGAGAACAAGAGAGGCCCCAACACGGAGCCTTGAGGCACACCGCTTGTTGATCTGTACAGAGCAGACGTCTGCCCGTTAACGCTAACGAAACTGAACCGGTTATCTAGATAACTACCCAACAATGCCACGAGTGGTGTATCAATTCCTACCTGTAAAAGCTTTTTAAGTAACAGCGTGTGGCAGACAACGTCAAATGCTTTGCTCAGATCACAGTAGACAACGTCGAGCTGGCCCCTCTCAGAAATGGCTGCCGAGGCCTGCTCCATAAAGCAGGAGAGATTAGTTGTTGTCGACCTTCCTGATATAAAGCCGTGCTGTTTACTTACAAGAAAATTCTGTACAGAACTTGACAGTAATTGGATGTACAGCGCTGTCTCAGAATTGATAAAACAGCTGTAGAGAGTGTTGGAACAAGCACAAAGGAGAGAAACTGCTCTGTAGTTTGTTGTATCCGATTTGGAGCCTGACTTGAAAATAGGACGGACTCGAGAAATTTTCCACGCGAGAGGGAACACGTTTGTTTTTAGACACTGGTTAAATATCACCGTCAAAACAGGTACAAAAATGCTGCCGTATGTTTTGAGAATAGCTGGAGGTATTCCGTCAGCTCCACACGACAATGACGGTTTCATGCGCTTTAGGCTCTCCAAAACCAACTGCTCGTCCAAAAGCACTAAGCTGGAGCCTTGTACGCGATTTAACAATATGTTCATTTCAGAGACGTCACGCTGGCCGCATGTGGCACTGAAGTGCTGAGCAAAGTGGTTGGCGACATTATGAACATCTTCCCCAGAGGAATCTACAAGATTGATAAGATCATGTGAGTTGTTCTTACGGGACCGGATGTATCTCCAAAATGTTTCAGGCTGAGAATTCGCACTACTCTCTACAGAATCGAGATAGGAGCGCTGGTCCCGCTCATAAAGGTTTTTACATAATTTACGGTAAGAGCAGAAGTTCTGTTTCCATTCGTCACTCCCGGTTTTCTTATACTTTCTGTGGCAGCGGTCTTTTAATTTAAGAGTCGTACGAAGTTCTTTCGAAAACCAATGTGGGTGCTTGGAGTGGTTTGGTTTATACTTGGGAATAAATTGGTCCATACCGCTTTTGACAATTTCGGTGAACCGTTCGACCTGTGCATTGCAATCAGGAAGTTCTTGAATTTCCGACCAATCAAACGAAGAAAAAAAGCTATACAAGCCAATGTAATCCCCACGTGCATAACAGAAGGGAGAGAGTTCATTATACTTTAGTGAGGTACCACAATGCCGAATCGAAACGGGAGCCGAAACTGAAAATGGAGGATGAAGCTTGTCGGGTTTGACAAGAGAGATATCCACCATTGATACTCGCGCGTTCTGAATGTTTGAGAAGCAGAGGTCTAAGATATTTTCGGAGCAGTTTTTGATGTTATTCAGTTGTGCCATGGATGTGAAATCTAGGAAGTCTAAGAACAATGCGAGATTTTTGCTGTACGTAATATTTGTAATGCTGGTTAGTTAGACTGTCCCATTTTACACCAGGTGCATTGAAATCCCCAGAATGATAAAATGGTGATTTTGGTGTGAAGCGCAAACTTCTTCTACAGAAGTAAGTAGCTCATTGAACGAAGAAATAGGAACATCGGGGGGAATATAAAACGCCCCTATTAAGAGCCTCTCGCCCCCAGTCAGTCGGATGTCCAGCCAGACACACTCATTGTCGCCCTCAAGGTCTTGACGCCTCTTACACTGAAGACCACAATCGACCGCAACTAATACGCCCCCTCCCTTTTGTTTAGCCCCAGTAAAATTCCTATCTTTGCGGAAAACTTGGTAATTTGGAGGGAAATAATCATTTGAGCTAATGTCGCTACAGAGCCAGGATTCAGAAATTACAATAATTGGAAAATTTGAGAAAAGTACATTAGCAAAACCTTCGGACGCTTTAGTGCAAAGGCCGCGCGCATTTTGATAGTAAATGTCCACCCTATTGTTAGTTTTTTTCATCGTGTGGGACATCAGTGGAACAGAACATTTCGGGATGCAGCTTTCCGCGGAAAGGTTTGAAAAGGCAGCCCTTCGGCCAGAACAAAGGATCGCTCAAACGCTCGAAGGAGTCCTCATCGACCGTAACGCAGAAGGAAGAATATGAACTGTACTTGGTCTTCAGCCGCTGACAAGCCAGAGGTATGACATGTACCGTCGAAAGATGCTCCGTCAGTTGGGCGGAAGTGGTGCACGGTGACAGTTTAGACACGAAGATGTGTCTCGGACGCTTAGATGGACGAACGACGGAGATGCTACACGCATCTGAAGCACCCACACACACTGCACTCCCTCTGCGTTTGTTTGACTGGGCCGAGTCGTTGGAAGGTGGCTTGCCGGATGCATCATTTAACAAAAGGCAAGCCTCGGAAGGGGCTGGGGTCAGCTGCTCGTTCGCTGAAAGCGTAGACGCTGCGTTTATCTTCGCCACAACAGTGGCAAAGGATGAAAGGTCCACTCGCTGCGTGGAAGGGGTCGCCATCGTCACGTTGAGCTCAGGTGTCGAAGGGGGGGCAGGCAGCTCGGGAGGCGAGGGACCGGCCCGCGGTAACCGCGGGAGCCGCTCCCCTCGAAGGCTGCGAACCTCCGCCCGCAGAGAAGCAATTATGCCTGACTGCTGGGCGAAAGCACGCGCGTTCTCCCTGCTCAGGCGGTCGTTGGCCTCTCGTAGCTTTGCCACCTCGTCCGTCAGGAATGAAAGGCCCTCGAGAGCGTGGAGCAGCATTTCGCGGATGTCGGTCGCGTCCCCTCCAAGGTCGCCTGGTCGAGGAGCGCTGTTCTGAGGATCGGGTGGCTGCGTGGCCGGCAGGCTCTCGTGTACGGAATCGTCACTAGGCCTACTCACCACCTCCGACGCCGAACACAGGCACAGATTACACTGGAAGGGCCTCTCACCAGTCTTCACAGCTTGCAGCTCCATGTCGGGCAGCTGAATACATTTGGAGTGCGCACGTTTTTTGCACGATGTGCATCGAAAATTCTCCTGTCTGCCGTAAAAAACAGCGGAGCACAGCCGCAGACATCTGTGCTGGGCGCCATCTTGGCGCCATCTCGGCAAGTTATATAAATCTTCCCACCAAATTGAACCACACTTTTAAAAGTAATAAGCGTAAAATTACTTTGAGGCACATTACAACCGCTTCCCGGAAAACAATGTTCAGACTAAGCAATCTTAAAAGAATCTTTCGTCACTCAACTTTACTAGTGCACTTACCAGCACATATTAAATTCCTGAACCACTGATCTTCTAGTACAAAGCCAAGGTGCACCGCCAATGCAACGACACTTTTTAATGTACGATGCGTAACATACTAGGAGGCAGGGGGTCAAGCGCGGACCGGAAAATATTCTGTATGAGCAGCGCTAAAATAATCTTGTCCCTGCAATTATTTGGCGGGTACGACTCTCGAACACATTGTTATACGTATTAGGTATTGCGTATTACGTATTACGTATTCGTATTACGTATTCAAGTACGAATCCCAGGTATGTAAGTATAGGTTCACTGCCATTGCAACGACACGTTCTCAATGTATCCTGTGTAATGACACCCAGGAGGCACTATAACAGCGCGGCTGGAAAAAAATTCAACATAAGATCTATCATAAAAATATGTCCACTGCAATATTGCATTCGAAACTCTCGGACACTAATCATTAGTATTGTACTAATTATTCAAGACGAAAGCGCAGTTCTATGCGTAAAACATCGCCTCAAATGCGACCACACTTTTCTGAGATATGTTGCGTAGCGAGATTAGAGCCGCGACAACAAGTGCTCCCTGGAAAAATTCAAAATAACAGAAATCATAAAAAAAATTGTAACTGCGTTTTATTAGCTGCCACAACTCTGGTACAAATAAAAATTTCTTAATACAGTGATTGTGTATATACGAAATACAAGTTCTAATCATAACTTGTCACTGCGATTTCACTGATCCTCTGTAAGTAAGATACGTAGTGTTTCTACGAAGAGCGAGCGCAAGGGCTGCCGTCAAATATTCAGTCTAAGGGCAATGATCAAAAGGATTTTGGTCACTGCATTTTACTAGATGCCACAACTGTCTGTGATTTCATAATTCCTTTTTATAACTCTCATTTATAATTCCATTAAAATTACCATCAATGCGAAGATGTCAATGTAAGTTCGGGAGTACTGCAAGGTTCTGTTTTGGGCCCACTATTAGTTTTCTTTTCTTGAATATTTGTAACGGTATTTCTCTACAATACGATTGTTTGCAGACGACTGTGTATTATATAGAATAAGTAATCACTTCGACGACTGTCACCGCGCTTCAACATGATCTGAATAGGCTCTTTGATTGGTGTGAAATTTGGAATGCAGATAACCTATAAAAATCTGTGTACATGTGCTTCACGAGAAACAATACGCCTCATGTTTATTTTATACAATTAATGGTACATGTCTTAACCAAACGTTCTAACATAAATATTTTGGTGTGTATCTTACCTCGGACCTGTCTTGGCGCCATCATGTAAATTATGTGTGTGCGAAAGCTTGTCGTGTTTAGGGCTTCCTACGTCACAACGCGAAACGTTTTCCAGTGAAGACTAAAGAGTTGCTGTACAAGACCAATGTTCGCTCCATACTCGAGTTTGCTTGTACGGTATGGGATCCACGTTTCAAATCTGATATCGAGAAACTAGAAAGAGTTCAAAACTTGGCTACTCGCTTTGTTCTTAAAGATTACTCAAGGAATTTCAGTGTGTCTACAGCTAAGCGCAGCCTAGGTTGGGATTCGCTTCAGTATCGTAGGAGAGTACTCAGACTAAATTTTTTTCACAATATATTTTTTAGAAAACCGGGATAAACAAAAGTTTTTATTTATGTGTCCAGACTACGTTTAACTAAAGACAGATCACTACTGAAATACAAAAGAAATATTTTGTACAACCTAATTGTTTAAGCATTCTTTTTGCCCCAAACTATTAGTGAAGGGAATAAGTTACCCACAAATGTTATGACAATTATGTCTAATGATGTATTTTCGTGTTCTTTGTAGTGTATCTTCGTTGAACATGCCAGGTTCTGGCTTCTCATTCTGCTTTATGTGATCTTTCTGTTGTGCCTGTATTTTTATCTGACTTTCTACTTTCTCTTCCCCCTGTAATGCTTAAAAAGGCGCTGTGGGTAATAAGATAAAAAAATAATAAATAAGAGCAATAAAAAAACTTTCGTCGATGCCCTTTATTAGTTGTAACCAACCATTCCTGGAAACAATAATATTACTATTATCACTGATCAATCAAGTGAGAAGAGCTTTA
Source organism: Haemaphysalis longicornis (assembly GCA_013339765.2). NCBI lineage: Eukaryota > Metazoa > Arthropoda > Arachnida > Ixodida > Ixodidae > Haemaphysalis > Haemaphysalis longicornis. Next base: position 8,967 of record JABSTR010001861.1, on the reverse strand, counting down.
TAAAAGAAAAGGTTATGGAGAGATAATCTTTAGGAGCTTTATGAGAAATAAGCTTGGCGCAATTCCGACCACACATTTTTAGGGCTCTTTACACATAAAAAACTAGGAGGCACATTAGGAACCCCAGCCACAAATATTCAGTATATGAGCAATTTCGTCTCTACAAAAATATTGCGGCAGCCATTCTCTGACACGAATATTCCAATTACACTTATAAATCAAAACCGAATTGCACTTTTGTTTTTGTAGCTTAACCGCCATTGCGACCAGACTTCTTCAACATATGATGCGCAAGAACACAAAGGCGCGAGAGTAAGCGTGGAGGCGAAATATTATCCGTGCGTTTGGGCAGGACCGGCACTTCTATTTTGTCCAAACGCCAGAGAACACAACCTTCCTGGTGCTAAAGAGGAGACAGCAGACTTACCGGGTTGTAGGACTTAAGACGGTGATGTGGACAATTCCTTGTAGGGGAGACAAGAACACTCTTAGGGAAGTGAAGAGGAAATTTCATACTTCACGTGAGTGACCTGGCGTAGCGCACGGGTTGGGCAGTGTAGCACGACAGCAGTTTTCCGGACAACTCAGGTCGGCGGCAAGGTGACCAGTGGAGGACGAAGGTTCTGGAAGCAAAGCTTACGCAGCGGTGGCTGTGAACATAACGGGTCTTTTTTCAGGTTTGCGATTCTGAGAGTTTCGCTCGTGTGGGGTATTTGTGAGGTGAGAAGCAAGGAAGCAAATAGCCATCGGCAACGCGGGTTGCCGTTCATCGACGAGATAGAAAGGGGAAATTTTCGTTGTGTCATAGCTGGACGAGTTTTATTGCCTGTCTCTATACCGATGGTCAGCTCACATGTAAATGGATAGTCACGTCAGTGTGGGTTCGACGGAGCCATTCAGTAAGCCCATTTGACTGAGGGTGGTAAGCCGTGGAAAGATTGCATTGGGGGAAACTAGAACGAAGGATGGCCTGAACAATGTGGGAATGAAAGTACCGGCCGCCGTCGATAAGTTGTCTAGGAGTACCATGCTGTAACCAATGTCACGTGAAAATATCGGCGACATCAGTCGCACAAATCGTAGGAATAGCCCGAGTGATGACGAATCGTGTAGCATATTCTGTAGCTACTGCAATCTATTTGTTGCCCGATGTAGGTTAGGAAAAGGGCCAGGTAGGTCGACGCCTAAACGATAAAAATGCTCAATCAAAATATGCAGTCGTTCGAGAGAAGGGCTGGTAGGATGGTATGTCATGTCTTCCTCCGCTGCAAGTGTCACATGCCATGACGTATAATCCCACTGAGCGGTAGGGTTCAGGCCAGTAAAGCGACATCGTACAAGGTCAAAGGTACGGCACAAGCCGAGATGACCACCCCTTGCCATGTCATGGAGAGCGTGGTGCTCGGGAATGAGCAGTAACACGACGGGGCCGTCAGAGTGAAAGTCGCACGCCATACAGGGCCAAGAAGGCGTGGAGTGAGGGGCCGGATTTGCAAAGTCAATACATCGTAATTGGCTCGCAACAAATTGACACCTCGTTTTACGACGCCTATGAGTACAAGATGTACTACGGGGAGAGCGCACAGGTCAAACTTTGAAGCACAGGTCATTTGGGTGGAATGGTTTGGGAGAGGCCGTACGAATCGAGGTGTAGACGGCCTGACTCACAGCTGATAAAGAAGTTATACTGTTGAGGCTCAAAGCCCATCGGCCTAGCCACCCGTTGAGGTCGTTGAACGAAGAGTGCCAGGATTGGGCGTATTGATCCGTCACAGCCGAGAAATGACGGCCACAGAAGTAGAGGCGAAACTTGACTACTGGCAATACCAAGGAAGGCATTCGCGCTACATTATGGAATAATTGCGCTCATCTGTATATAGCTCTGCCCGGGGTAGGCAATAACACGTTCACTAGGACCTTGCTGTTTCGCCAAAACAGCCCCTATTTCATGGCCACTTGCGTCGTTAGGCAACTGCATTGCGGCTGATGGGTCAACATGCCCAAGAATAGGAACCCATGAGATCAGGGAAACCAAGGTGGAGAATACGTACACATGTCCCTGCCCCATGCAAAGGTTGCCTCTTTCCGAAGAAGGCCGGTGAGGGACGGGGAGTGGTTATGAAGTTCCTTAAACGGCGCAAGTAACAGCTCAGGTGAAAGTGCGAGAACGAGCATTTTGCACAGTGAACCCATTCAAGCACATCATCGATTCGAGGGAGTAGATTCAAGTGGTTATTTGTACTTTGTTTAAGTGCAGTTATCGACGAAGTATCGCCAGATGCCATTTTTTGTCTGCACTACAATGACGGGGGATGCCCACTGGTTGGAGAAATGTTCCACAATACCTTTTCGGAAATTTGTGGATTCTTCCCAGATGACTCTGCGCACAGCATAGAAGGCACGGTAAGGCTTGCGGTGAATAGGGATGTTACCAAAACAGCGTGAAAAAGATCAGGACAGAGAAAGTTGGACGACAGGGACTCCGCCGAAAGCGCTGAATGGGGATGGCATAGCCGGTTAATACGACGTATTAAATTGGTTGCCTGACCCATGAGTGGTTGCCTGACGCAATTGTGGTAGATATACATGAGTCAGGACAGGGTGTCATGCTGCTACCACTGTGACTAACGTTTTGTGTAACTTTGTAAATTACTTGTAAATGTGTCTGAATTACTCCCTACTATTTCGCCAAACGCATAGGAATATTCAACATCACAGCAATCATAAAAAATTGTAACTTCTCCTAATAGAGGCATTGCTCATAAGAAAAATATTCTTGTGAGCAATGATCATTTTAATTACAGAATGAGGTAAAAATTGACATCGCATTGCCACCCCACTTTATAAAGATATGATGCATAAAGTCTACAGGTTGCCCAGTACAAGCACTACCGGCAAAATATTCAGAATAACCTCATTTTCGAAAGATATTTCGTAAATGCCATATAATAGTGGGCGTTTTTTCCAGACCGATTAAAACTTCTGTTCGTACTGGTGATCCCAGTACAAAGGTAAATTATATAACCAAACTTCACCTTCAATGTGAAGACAACCTTTTAGGGTATATTTTAAGTATATTAGGAGGCACGATAAGAAGCTCCGCCGGCAAATATAGATAGTGTAAGAGCAATGTAAAGGTATTCTGGTCAGTACCGTTTTTTAAAGGACACCACTTCTGGTCACGATATATACGTTTTTAGCTCTGATCTTTTAGGTTGGCAGGTCATGTATATTATTTAAACTTTCCCAATTGACGGTATTCCAACGTACGATTGGTAAGGTTATAAAAAACGCGACAAAAAGCTCAACCGTCACAATATGTAGTACAAGGGCAATGATGTTTTTGTCACTAAAATTTTTAGCGGCCAGCAATATGCGACACATTATTACACACCGTTAGCACATGTATTTCAACTACGGAGATGAGTTATTAGATTAACATTTTACTGATCATACAACCAGACATTTTAAGGAATGATGCATAAGATCAGCAAAGCATGTTGTTTGGCTAGTTGGTTCATATTCATACTTAAAACTGCGCATTCGGACTTGTCCTGCGCCCGTCCTGCGCCCGTCCTGTGTTTTTTCCTTGTCCCACCCGAATGCGCAGTTTTAGGTATGGTGCATAAGATCTGTAGAGGTGCTCCTAAAACTTCATCTGGGTAAATGTTAAATTCAGAGCAACAGAAAATGTTGGAGTGGTTGGATTTTTTTAGCGTACACCATTCTCCGACACGTAACCATTAGGCTACCATTTATATTGTATGTACCAAGACCAGGTATAGCATTAAAGACGGCCACCACTAGTTCGCAAAATTCCTATTGCACTGTTCATGAACGTACGAAGGGCTTTATTATTAAAAATATCGCCAATGCGACCACACTTCTAATGTATGATGCCTACTTTGAAAGAAGGTGCGATAAAATGCGTCGCCGGAGAAAGATTTAGTATAGAAGCAATCAGAAGACTCCTCCTCACGAAAAAAATGACTCATGGAACCACTCTGGCACAAATTGTATTCCTTCGAGCACAGATCATACAAGTAAGAAGACAACTCATGTTATTAAAACTTCTCTAGAAAGGGGCTACAGTACATATATTTGTGATTCTTAAATCACTGGCAGGTGCATAACAAGCCCGTCGGCAAAATATTCAGTTAAAAAAACCACCAAAAGTACTTTCGCTAGTACCATCTATATGCGGCCACCACTTCATACAAATAAATTTTCTGTTAGTACTTTTTATTTGTGTATAAAGCCAGAATTATGTTTATATTTCGCCACAAATACTTGCAGTCTTTAAATGATATATTGTGTAACACCACTATAGGGCAATAACAAGTACCGCAGATAAATATTTACTATAAGAGCTATGATCGAAACGTAATTAGTCAGTGCACTTTAAGTGGCCACTATTGTGGAACCTATAACAATTCCTAATAGCACTGATCTTTGATCCTCGAACAAGAGGGGCGGCGAAATCCGATTAGCACTGATCCTCCATCCTCGAACAAAATGGTGCCCACCAAGTATTTCTGCGTTTTGTGCTCTGGCGTTCAATAGAAAAAAGAGAAGTTCTTCCACTGCGGGGAATGCAACAAACGCCCTCACGCGAAATGTATGACTTTGCAGATGACAACCTCCTCATAAAAAAGTCATGCGCACAGCGCTTCGTATGTAATGCGTGCGAGAGTGTATTGTAACTGCGTAACACTAACTACGACCACTGCACTTCTTCGGGAGTGGCATCTTCGCCTATTCCTTCGTCCATCCCTCCCCATGTAGCGGTCGTCTTCCAGCCTAATGAACTTGGCGCCGAGCTGTTCTCGATCCATGGCCTTCTTACGCACGCCTTGGAGGGTATTTTTTTCTTGTCTGAAAAGTCGCTCAGTTGGGGAGGACAATTAGCGGCTCGACCGGGAGAATAAAACAATGGCGGAGGCCAAACGCCTTGGCTGTGAAATCGCTGCGGGAAGAGGTGCATTCTCTTCGCAGCGATTTGGCTCGGGCGAGGCAGCCGCCAAGGCTGTTTAAATTCCAAGCGAAAGCGAAATCCGAAACCCCCGCCGACCGCAAGCTCGTCCGAGAATGCCGCGTTGACCTTTTTTTCCTCTTCGTCGCCAAGTGTTCAAGCGAACAATGACGACGGAGAGCGTGTCTCGTCTGGAGCCACAAGGCGCACGGCTTGGCGGGGCTGCAGGAGCCAGGCGTTGTTTGCGTGATAACGGGAAATATCCGGCGGCTTCCACGTCTTGGTGTTGGTGTGACCTTAGGCTGTCGGTGGTAGCACCACGACATCGCGGAAGGCAATGTTCGTTTCGAATCGGCCTCCAGATACCACACCAGCCCAACTCCACGAACACCTCCATAGCGTGAAATACGCGCTATGCCTCATATTCGTCTTTCACGTTGCTTTCGATGACGTGGCGCCCCAGTACCTTCACTATCCCAACTGTGGCTGAAAATTTAATAACCTTGATGCATTTCGCAAGGCTTTCCAAATTTTTTTACCAGCTTATGCATCATTCTGCATGTCACGTCAATACTCAGAGCATTCGAAAACGCTGGGATAAGTTTGCCTAGTCACGAACGTTCCCTCACACGCAGTTGATGTTTTCGCACGCACTGAAATAATGTCACTGACGGCCGGTCTAGCCCTCTCTGTCTTCCTGGATACAGCAAACACTTCCTCACCCGCAAAAAAGCAGGGGTGGGGAAATTGTCGTGTCGTGAAGCTGTTTGTTAGTTTTAAATCTTGTGTATTTTATCGGCGGAACCTCTGATTTTTAGTAACCAAAAATGATCTTGTATCGCGTTTACTAGTTGTTTTTCTTCCCCCCTCCGACAATGCGCTATAGTTCTATAGAAGAAATGCGTGAGGTGTGCAAGAAAACTTTCAGCTCAGGCAACTTGTGCATAATCGGGGACTTCAACGTCGACTTGCTGCGAAGTGAGTGGTCAGCTGTTGAATATTACTGTACGAACTTTCCGAATTCGTTATTTGGTCTTATATTTGGGGACCCACAATGTAGGAGGTCCTTAAATATAATCTCCCCGTACATGTATTGAACCTGCCAACGTGCTGTCATCGGGCCTTTCTTGTACGGCCGGGGTTGTTATTAAGCACAAATAAGCAGAGCACTACTTCCTTGTTGGGCAATAACCAATTCCAACTCTTTACAATCGGATAATACGAATATTGTCACCTACTTAGATAGAAGAAAGTTTGACAAGTAATTTGCTAGCTTTGACACGAAATAGTTCATCCTAGTAATAACAGTGCCACTGCATATTACAATTTCTTTCGCACTTTGCGCCAGAGGAAGAAGGCGTGTAAGAAAATGTCAGTAATAAACAAAGGGAGGCTGAGCATCGATGTCTTACCCGTGGTTTTCTGGCACATGAAAGAAAAAATAATGATTTGGTCAAGACGTCGCCGAGCGCCTTTCAACACAGCACTGCGTGGCGAGTTCAGTAGAGGGAGAAATAGAGTAAGCGCGCAGGTTCTTTTGTATAAGAGGCAATTCTGTACCGAAGAATTCAAAGCATCTAGCCCCAATATGTTTAAACTTGGCCTTAGTAAACCAGTCAAGAAAAAATGAACACCTGTCCACAAAAGCCAAACATATTATAAAACAACTTTGTTCCGCTGCTTCCGACCTCACCAACAAATTTATTGCATCGTTTTTAGTGGAATAATCAAACCAATTCAGTGTGCAAGTCATATACTAGAACGTCATGTGTCATCTTCCGCGTTTATCCCTTTTTTACACGAGCCTTATCTCCTTTGCATAGTCAGTACTATGGCAACAATCGCTAAACAAATCACTAAACAAGCGGCAACAAATCACTAAAGCTTGATGCCATACACATTGGTGATCTCTGCAGGAAGATTTGGTTTTTAAAAAGGTGTTATTTGTTTACGCTGAACAACATAGGCGAACATTGCTCTTAGCCAAACACTCTAAAGTGTGCACGCGTGGTACCCCTCTAAAGAAGCGGCAAGAAAGGACCCTGCAAACCTCCGCCCTATTTTGATTGCATTTTGTTTTTCGTAAATACTTGAATGCACATATTGGGGGTCATGACTTCGTTTGTAGCGAAACATGAGTTACTGAGTGAGCATCAATACGGGTTAATCTCCGGCGGGGGTATTCATGTGCTACTTGAAATGTTGTCTTATACCCTTCATAACCATATAGATCAGAACGAGGATTTGTTTGGGTTATTTCTTGATGTTAAGAAAGCGTAAAATACTGTGAACCATGGTATGTTTTGTAATAAATTATACAGTTATGGCTTCCGCTTAAGTTTTTATCTGTACTTCAAATTGTCTTCGAGATCGTTCCCGTGGTTGACCTTTATGAGCGCTGAGTATAGTATCAGGCCTAAGAGAGGTGTCCCGCAAGGCCTTTTGTGTCACCTATACCTTTTAATTTGTTTTTAGCGATTTAGGCACTGTTGTTAAAACTACGGAAATTTATCAATACGGTTGTGACACCAAGCAAGTATCTGAGAACTCTGGTTATTTTCTCGCTGCCTCAAATCTTCAAATTGACGTCAGAAATGTAGTAGATTGGTTCGGAGCAAATCTGATAGCACTAAACCCTGTAAAAGTCGGCTAGTTTGATTCCGAGTTGGTATGAAATACGGCCGAATGACGGCTTCATTACGATACGCACATCAAATTGTGCATCTTGCTCTTGTGCCTATTTTTTGGTGTCGACTCTTTTAAATACCTTGGTGTTTATTTTTATGAGGATCTCCAGTTGAACACAAAAATGGCTCACATATGTAAAAAGCTTAGAAGTACTATCAGTAAGATATACAACTTTGAAGTGTTTCTGGTTTCGAAGTTCGCAAAATACTACCTCAAATTTTGAGAAAATGAGAGAGAGAAGGCTATTTATTAAAAAAAGAAGAGAGTTTCGTCGGCATCTGCAATCGCCTAATTACTTACTTCTCTTTGGGGTTGGTGGTGTAGGGAAACAGGCTTTCGAAAGAGGTGTGCAGGAAAAAAAAACACTGTCATGGCTTGACACGCTTGTAGATTTGTCGCTGATTTGTTGTAGATTTGTTGTGGCTTTGTCACTATTTTGTAGATTGTGTCACAGAGTTCATAATTTTATATGTGACCAATGTCCTCCAAATACAAATACAAACTTTTTAGAGCACGACGCTGCTTTGAAGTGCAAGTACATAGGGCTTGATAGTCTTCAAAGTACCGGTCCTTGATCTAGACGTTCAATAAAAAAAAACGGTATCTTGGTGCCAAGTAGGCCACACATTCTAATAAAATATGTTCAACGGTTTCTACAGAAGAACAGTTATCGCAGTACGTGTTGGTCGTTTGTCCGAGGCAAAACGGTAACTGTTGGTGGTAAGCCGAGTTAAGTCGTAGGCGATGATTTTAGCAACTGCAAACCGATACGCAATGCTAGAAGCCTCTGTTTTTGTATAGAACACTTTATTTTGTGGTAGAGGCCCATACGGTCCGCTCCATCGGCTGTAGGATTTGCAATACTACCACAGTGGCCAGGGTCCATTGCAATTTTATGTGTGCCCAGCATTGCAATCGAGGTGCAATTCGAAGAGCTGCCTTGGAGTCTCTAAAAATACTCCCCTGATGTGGCCATGTGACGTAGGATGTAAATAATTGCTTCTTTAAGGGCATACAGCTCAGCCGCTGTAGATGACGTTGGTCGCTCCAGACGAAATGAAAACATTTCACCCGTAAGTGGCACGTACATTCCAGATTAAGAGCTTTGTGGGGATGACGATCCATCCGTAAATATGTGTGTTCTAGCCGAATGCATTGTATACATGTATTCTAGCACGATATGTAGTATTTCAGTACGGGACATTGTCTTCTGGGGGCCAATGGAGGGATGCGACATTGAATCCCAACGGAAAAATGTTCCAAAGAGGGAAACGTGGTGGAAATATTTGTTTGGGCTGGTTTGGAAA
>JABSTR010001860.1:0-69436 GCA_013339765.2 Haemaphysalis longicornis | reverse complement strand
CTGGCTACCCAGACAACCCAAAAAGCTGCTGCAATGGCTGCGGAACTGCCTCACGACTGACGTAACACCTACTGAAAGTGTCGCGTTTCTGGTGCCGAAATTTGAAATGGACACTCGGGCGGCAGCGGCGGGGATGAAAGGACGCTTGCCTGTTCTTTTTTCCTTTTAAAATGCAGAGCATTTCAATGTAACTCACGATGTCACCGGACGTTGTAAAGTCTATGTCGTAGTAAGCACACCCCTAGCCAGCTACAATGCTAAAAAAATACATCAGTTATTTGCTTCAGATCCCTCGACCCTGCGGGCTGAACGCAATGTACATGGTGTCGAACCCACTGCTCCACAAAGCCGACACAGGGCGGAAGGGCTAGGAACGCGCATTATATCCTTGATCATTTAAACTACGTCAAGGCGCTGCTGATACAACGCATTCACTACCATCAACTCCCCAAACACTACACGTTAAGATGCTATGTGCGACGCATTTACTCGAGTCCCCCAGGCGGGGAGATGGGCCTTCTCTTTTTTTTCTGCCTACCCAGACCAGCCAAAAGCAAAAAGCTGCTGCAATGGCTGCTGAACTGCATCACGACTGACGTAACAGACCTAGTGAAAGTGTCGCGTTTCCGGTGCCAAAATTGCAAATGGACACTCGGGCGGCAGCGGCGGCGGTGAAAGGATGCTTGCGTTTTATCTTCTCTTTTTTTTTCTTCTGGCCTACCCAGACCAGCCCAAAAGCTGCTGCAATGGCTGCGGAACTGCCTCACGACTGACGTAACGGACCTAGTGAAAGTGTCGCGTTTCCGGTGCCAAAATTGCAAATGGACACTCGGGCGGCAGCGGCGGCGGTGAAAGGATGCTTGCGTTAATTATCTTCTCTTTTTTTCCTGCCTACCCAGACCAGCCCAAAAGCTGCTGCAATGGCTGCGGAACTGCCTCACGACTGACGTAACAGACCTAGTGAAAGTGTCGCGTTTCCGGTGCCAAAATTGCAAATGGACACTCGGGCGGCAGCGGCGGCGGTGAAAGGATGCTTGCGTTATCTTCTCTTTTTTTTCTGCCTACCCAGACCAGCCCAAAAGCTGCTGCAATGGCTGCGGAACTGCCTCACGACTGACGTAACAGACCTAGTGAAAGTGTCGCGTTTCCGGTGCCAAAATTCGAATGGACACTCGGGCGGCAGCGGCGGCGGTGAAAGGATGCTTGCATAACCTCTTTATTTTTCTTGCCTACCCAGACAAGCCCAAAAGCTGCTGCAATGGCTGCGGAACTGCCTCACGCTGACGTAACAGACCTAGTGAAAGTGTCGCGTTTCCGGTGCCAAAATTCGAATGGACACTCGGGCGGCAGCGGCGGCGGTGAAAGGATGCTTGACCATGAAACCTCGGAATCACTCTTTTTTCTTGCCTACCCAGACAACCCAAAAGCTCCTGCAATGGCTGCGGAACTGCCTCACGACTGACGTAACAGACCTAGTGAAAGTGTCGCGTTTCCGGTGCCAAAATTGCAAATGGACACTCGGGCGGCAGCGGCGGCGGTGAAAGGATGCTTGCATAACCTTCTTATTTTTCTTGCCTACCCAGACCACCCAAAAGCTGCTGCAATGGCTGCGGAACTGCCTCACTGCTGACGTAACAGACCTAGTGAAAGTGTCGCGTTTCCGGTGCCAAAATTCGGAATGGACACTCGGGCGGCAGCGGCGGCGGTGAAAGGATGCTTGCATAACCTTCTTATTTTTCTTGCCTACCCAGACCAACCCAAAAGCTGCTGCAATGGCTGCGGAACTGCCTCACGACTGACGTAACAGACCTAGTGAAAGTGTCGCGTTTCCGGTGCCAAAATTGCAAATGGACACTCGGGCGGCAGCGGCGGCGGTGAAAGGATGCTTGCATAACCTTCTTATTTTTCTTGCCTACCCGGACACCCAAAAGCTGCTGCAATGGCTGCGGAACTGCCTCACGACTGACGTAACAGACCTAGTTAAAGTGTCGCGTTTCCGGTGCCAAAATTCGGAATGGACACTCGGGCGGCAGCGGCGGCGGTGAAAGGATGCTTGCGTTAACCTTCTCTTTTTTTCTTGCCTACCCAGACCAGCCCAAAAGCTGCTGCAATGGCTGCGGAACTGCCTCACGACTGACGTAACAGACCTAGTGAAAGTGTCGCGTTTCCGGTGCCAAAATTGCAAATGGACACTCGGGCGGCAGCGGCGGCGGTGAAAGGATGCTTGCATAACCTTCTTTTTTTTCTTGCCTACCCAGACAACCCAAAAGCTGCTGCAATGGCTGCGGAACTGCCTCACGACTGACGTAACAGACCTAGTGAAAGTGTCGCGTTTCCGGTGCCAAAATTGCAAATGGACACTCGGGCGGCAGCGGCGGCGGTGAAAGGATGCTTGCATAACCTTCTTATTTTTCTTGCCTACCCAGACAACCCAGAAAGCTGCTGCAATGGCTGCGGAACTGCCTCACTGCTGACGTAACAGACCTAGTGAAAGTGTCGCGTTTCCGGTGCCAAAATTCAGAATGGACACTCGGGCGGCAGCGGCGGCGGTGAAAGGATGCTTGCGTTAACCTTCTTTTTTTCTTGCCTACCCAGACCAGCCCAAAAGCTGCTGCAATGGCTGCGGAACTGCCTCACTGCTGACGTAACAGACCTAGTTAAAGTGTCGCGTTTCCGGTGCCAAAATTGGGAATGGACACTCGGGCGGCAGCGGCGGCGGTGAAAGGATGCTTGCATAACCTTCTTTTTTTCTGCCTACCCAGACCACCCAAAAGCTGCTGCAATGGCTGCGGAACTGCCTCACTGCTGACGTAACAGACCTAGTGAAAGTGTCGCGTTTCCGGTGCCAAAATTCGGAATGGACACTCGGGCGGCAGCGGCGGCGGTGAAAGGATGCTTGCATAACCTTCTTATTTTTCTTGCCTACCCAGACAACCCAGAAAGCTGCTGCAATGGCTGCGGAACTGCCTCACTGCTGACGTAACAGACCTAGTGAAAGTGTCGCGTTTCCGGTGCCAAAATTCGGAATGGACACTCGGGCGGCAGCGGCGGCGGTGAAAGGATGCTTGCATAACCTTCTTATTTTTCTTGCCTACCCAGACAACCCAGAAAGCTGCTGCAATGGCTGCGGAACTGCCTCACTGCTGACGTAACAGACCTAGTGAAAGTGTCGCGTTTCCGGTGCCAAAATTCAAATGGACACTCGGGCGGCAGCGGCGGCGGTGAAAGGACGCTTGCGTTATCTTCTCTTTTTTTCCTGCCTACCCAGACCAGCCCAAAAGCTGCTGCAATGGCTGCGGAACTGCCTCACGACTGACGTAACAGACCTAGTGAAAGTGTCGCGTTTCAGGTGCCAAAATTCGGAATGGACACTCGGGCGGCAGCGGCGGCGGTGAAAGGATGCTTGCATAACCTTCTTATTTTTCTTGCCTACCCAGACAACCCAGAAAGCTGCTGCAATGGCTGCGGAACTGCCTCACTGCTGACGTAACAGACCTAGTGAAAGTGTCGCGTTTCCGGTGCCAAAATTCGGAATGGACACTCGGGCGGCAGCGGCGGCGGTGAAAGGATGCTTGCGTTATAACCTTCTTATTTTTCTGCCTACCCAGACAAGCCCAGAAAGCTGCTGCAATGGCTGCGGAACTGCCTCACTGACTGACGTAACAGACCTAGTGAAAGTGTCGCGTTTCCGGTGCCAAAATTCGGCAAATGGACACTCGGGCGGCAGCGGCGGCGGTGAAAGGATGCTTGCGTTATCTTCTCTTTTTTTCTGCCTACCCAGACCAGCCCAAAAGCTGCTGCAATGGCTGCGGAACTGCCTCACGACTGACGTAACAGACCTAGTTAAAGTGTCGCGTTTCCGGTGCCAAAATTCGGAATGGACACTCGGGCGGCAGCGGTGAAAGGACGCTTGCGGTATCTTCTCTTTTTTTCTGCCTATCCAGACCAACCCAAAAGCTGCTGCAATGGCTGCGGAACTGCCTCACGACTGACGTAACAGACCTAGTGAAAGTGTCGCGTGTCCGGTGCCGAAATTGCAAATGGACACTCGGGCGGCAGCGGCGGCGGTGAAAGGATGCTTGCGTTAATCTTCTTTTTTTCTTGCCTACCCAGACCACCCAAAAGCTGCTGCAATGGCTGCGGAACTGCCTCACGACTGACGTAACGGACCTAGTGAAAGTGTCGCGTTTCCGGTGCCAAAATTGCAAATGGACACTCGGGCGGCCGCGGCGGCGGTGAAAGGATGCTTGCGTTATCTTCTCTTTTTTTCCTGCCTACCCAGACAAGCCAAAAAGCTGCTGCAATGGCTGCGCAACTGCCTCACGAATGACGTAACGGACCTAGTGAAAGTCTCGCGTTTTTGGTGCCAAAATTACAAATGGACATTCGGGCGGCAGCGGCGGCGGTGAAAGGATGCTTGCGTTATCTTCTTATTTTTTTCTGCCTACCCAGACCAAGCCCAAAAGCTGCTGCAATGGCTGCGGAACTGCCTCACGACTGACGTAACAGACCTAGTGAAAGTGTCGCGTTTCCGGTGCCAAAATTGCAAATGGACACTCGGGCGGCCGCGTCGGCGGTGAAAGGGCGCTTGCCTTGTCTAATCTTTTTTTCCTGCCTACCCAGACCAAGCCCAAAAGCTGCTGCAATGGCTGCGGAACTGCCTCACGACTGACGTAACAGACCTAGTGAAAGTGTCGCGTTTCCGGTGCCAAAATTGCAAATGGACACTCGGGCGGCAGCGGCGGCGGTGAAAGGATGCTTGCGTTATCTTCTCTTTTTTTCTTGCCTACCCAGACCAGCCCAAAAGCTGCTGCAATGGCTGCGGAACTGCCTCACGACTGACGTAACGGACCTAGTGAAAGTGTCGCGTTTCCGGTGCCAAAATTGCAAATGGACACTCGGGCGGCAGCGGCGGCGGTGAAAGGATGCTTGCGTTATCTTCTCTTTTTTTTCTGCCTACCCAGACCAGCCCAAAAGCTGCTGCAATGGCTGCGGAACTGCCTCACGACTGACGTAACAGACCTAGTGAAAGTGTCGCGTGTCCGGTGCCGAAATTGCAAATGGACACTCGGGCGGCAGCGGCGGCGGTGAAAGGATGCTTGCGTTATCTTCTCTTTTTTTCTGCCTACCCAGACCAGCCCAAAAGCAGCTGCAATGGCTGCGGAACTGCCTCACGACTGACGTAACGGACCTAGTGAAAGTGTCGCGTTTCCGGTGCCAAAATTGCAAATGGACACTCGGGCGGCAGCGGCGGCGGTGAAAGGATGCTTGCGTTATCTTCTCTTTTTTTCTGCCTACCCAGACCAGCCCAAAAGCTGCTGCAATGGCTGCGGAACTGCCTCACGACTGACGTAACGGACCTAGTGAAAGTGTCGCGTTTCCGGTGCCAAAATTGCAAATGGACACTCGGGCGGCAGCGGCGGCGGTGAAAGGATGCTTGCGTTATCTTCTCTTTTTTTTCTGCCTACCCAGACCAGCCCAAAAGCTGCTGCAATGGCTGCGGAACTGCCTCACGACTGACGTAACGGACCTAGTGAAAGTGTCGCGTTTCCGGTGCCAAAATTGCAAATGGACACTCGGGCGGCAGCGGCGGCGGTGAAAGGATGCTTGCGTTATCTTCTCTTTTTTTCTGCCTACCCAGACCAGCCCAAAAGCTGCTGCAATGGCTGCGGAACTGCCTCACGACTGACGTAACGGACCTAGTGAAAGTGTCGCGTTTCCGGTGCCAAAATTGCAAATGGACACTCGGGCGGCAGCGGCGGCGGTGAAAGGATGCTTGCGTTATCTTCTCTTTTTTTCCTGCCTACCCAGACCAGCCCAAAAGCTGCTGCAATGGCTGCGGAACTGCCTCACGACTGACGTAACAGACCTAGTGAAAGTGTCGCGTTTCCGGTGCCAAAATTGCAAATGGACACTCGGGCGGCAGCGGCGGCGGTGAAAGGATGCTTGCGTTATCTTCTCTTTTTTTCCTGCCTACCCAGACCAGCCCAAAAGCTGCTGCAATGGCTGCGGAACTGCCTCACGACTGACGTAACGGACCTAGTGAAAGTGTCGCGTTTCCGGTGCCAAAATTGCAAATGGACACTCGGGCGGCAGCGGCGGCGGTGAAAGGATGCTTGCGTTATCTTCTCTTTTTTTCTGCCTAACCAGACCAGCCCAAAAGCTGCTGCAATGGCTGCGGAACTGCCTCACGACTGACGTAACGGACCTAGTGAAAGTGTCGCGTTTCCGGTGCCAAAATTGCAAATGGACACTCGGGCGGCAGCGGCGGCGGTGAAAGGATGCTTGCGTTATCTTCTCTTTTTTTCTGCCTACCCAGACCAGCCCAAAAGCTGCTGCAATGGCTGCGGAACTGCCTCACGACTGACGTAACGGACCTAGTGAAAGTGTCGCGTTTCCGGTGCCAAAATTGCAAATGGACACTCGGGCGGCAGCGGCGGCGGTGAAAGGATGCTTGCGTTATCTTCTCTTTTTTCTGCCTATCCAGACCAGCCCAAAAGCAGCTGCAATGGCTGCGGAACTGCCTCACGACTGACGTAACGGACCTAGTGAAAGTGTCGCGTTTCCGGTGCCAAAATTGCAAATGGACACTCGGGCGGCAGCGGCGGCGGTGAAAGGATGCTTGCGTTATCTTCTCTTTTTTTCTGCCTACACAGACCAGCCCAAAAGCAGCTGCAATGGCTGCGGAACTGCCTCACGACTGACGTAACGGACCTAGTGAAAGTGTCGCGTTTCCGGTGCCAAAATTGCAAATGGACACTCGGGCGGCAGCGGCGGCGGTGAAAGGATGCTTGCGTTATCTTCTCTTTTTTTCTGCCTATCCAGACCAGCCCAAAAGAAGCTGCAATGGCTGCGGAACTGCCTCACGACTGACGTAACGGACCTAGTGAAAGTGTCGCGTTTCCGGTGCCAAAATTGCAAATGGACACTCGGGCGGCAGCGGCGGCGGTGAAAGGATGCTTGCGTTATCTTCTCTTTTTTTCTGCCTATCCAGACCAGCCCAAAAGCAGCTGCAATGGCTGCGGAACTGCCTCACGACTGACGTAACGGACCTAGTGAAAGTGTCGCGTTTCCGGTGCCAAAATTGCAAATGGACACTCGGGCGGCAGCGGCGGCGGTGAAAGGATGCTTGCGTTATCTTCTCTTTTTTTCTGCCTACCCAGACCAGCCCAAAAGATGCTGCAATGGCTGCGGAACTGCCTCACGACTGACGTAACGGACCTAGTGAAAGTGTCGCGTTTCCGGTGCCAAAATTGCAAATGGACACTCGGGCGGCAGCGGCGGCGGTGAAAGGATGCTTGCGTTATCTTCTCTTTTTTTTCTGCCTATCCAGACCAGCCCAAAAGCAGCTGCAATGGCTGCGGAACTGCCTCACGACTGACGTAACGGACCTAGTGAAAGTGTCGCGTTTCCGGTGCCAAAATTGCAAATGGACACTCGGGCGGCAGCGGCGGCGGTGAAAGGATGCTTGCGTTATCTTCTCTTTTTTCTGCCTACCCAGACCAGCCCAAAAGCAGCTGCAATGGCTGCGGAACTGCCTCACGACTGACGTAACGGACCTAGTGAAAGTGTCGCGTTTCCGGTGCCAAAATTGCAAATGGACACTCGGGCGGCAGCGGCGGCGGTGAAAGGATGCTTGCGTTATCTTCTCTTTTTTTTCTGCCTACCCAGACCAGCCCAAAAGCTGCTGCAATGGCTGCGGAACTGCCTCACGACTGACGTAACGGACCTAGTGAAAGTGTCGCGTTTCCGGTGCCAAAATTGCAAATGGACACTCGGGCGGCAGCGGCGGCGGTGAAAGGATGCTTGCGTTATCTTCTCTTTTTTTCCTGCCTACCCAGACAAGCCAAAAAGCTGCTGCAATGGCTGCGGAACTGCCTCACGACTGACGTAACGGACCTAGTGAAAGTGTCGCGTTTCCGGTGCCAAAATTGCAAATGGACACTCGGGCGGCAGCGGCGGCGGTGAAAGGATGCTTGCGTTATCTTCTCTTTTTTTTCTGCCTATCCAGACCAGCCCAAAAGCAGCTGCAATGGCTGCGGAACTGCCTCACGACTGACGTAACGGACCTAGTGAAAGTGTCGCGTTTCCGGTGCCAAAATTGCAAATGGACACTCGGGCGGCAGCGGCGGCGGTGAAAGGATGCTTGCGTTATCTTCTCTTTTTTTCTGCCTATCCAGACCAGCCCAAAAGCAGCTGCAATGGCTGCGGAACTGCCTCACGACTGACGTAACGGACCTAGTGAAAGTGTCGCGTTTCCGGTGCCAAAATTGCAAATGGACACTCGGGCGGCAGCGGCGGCGGTGAAAGGACGCTTGCGTTTCTTTTTTTTTCCTGCCTACCCAGACAAGCCAAAAGCTGCTGCAATGGCTGCGGAACTGCCTCACGACTGACGTAACGGACCTAGTGAAAGTGTCGCGTTTCCGGTGCCAAAATTGCAAATGGACACTCGGGCGGCAGCGGCGGCGGTGAAAGGATGCTTGCGTTATCTTCTCTTTTTTTTCCTGCCTACCCAGACCAGCCCAAAAGCTGCTGCAATGGCTGCGGAACTGCCTCACGACTGACGTAACGGACCTAGTGAAAGTGTCGCGTTTCCGGTGCCAAAATTGCAAATGGACACTCGGGCGGCAGCGGCGGCGGTGAAAGGATGCTTGCGTTATCTTCTCTTTTTTTCCTGCCTATCCAGACCAGCCCAAAAGCTGCTGCAATGGCTGCGGAACTGCCTCACGACTGACGTAACGGACCTAGTGAAAGTGTCGCGTTTCCGGTGCCAAAATTGCAAATGGACACTCGGGCGGCAGCGGCGGCGGTGAAAGGATGCTTGCGTTATCTTCTTTTTTTCCTGCCTACCCAGACCAGCCCAAAAGCTGCTGCAATGGCTGCGGAACTGCCTCACGACTGACGTAACGGACCTAGTGAAAGTGTCGCGTTTCCGGTGCCAAAATTGCAAATGGACACTCGGGCGGCAGCGGCGGCGGTGAAAGGATGCTTGCATAACCTTCTTTTTTTCTTGCCTACCCAGACCAACCCAAAAGCTGCTGCAATGGCTGCGGAACTGCCTCACTGACTGACGTAACGGACCTAGTGAAAGTGTCGCGTTTCCGGTGCCAAAACTGCAAATGGACACTCGGGCGGCAGCGGCGGCGGTGAAATGATGCTTGCATATTCTTCTTCTTTTTCCTGCCTACCAGACAAGCCCAAAAGCTGCTGAAATGGCTGCGGAACTGCCTCACGCTGACGTAACAGACCTAGTGAAAGTGTCGCGTTTCCGGTGCCAAAATTGCAAATGGACACTCGGGCGGCAGCGGCGGCGGTGAAAGGATGCTTGCGTTATCTTCTCTTTTTTTTCTGCCTATCCAGACCAGCCCAAAAGCAGCTGCAATGGCTGCGGAACTGCCTCACGACTGACGTAACAGACCTAGTGAAAGTGTCGCGTTTCCGGTGCCAAAATTGCAAATGGACACTCGGGCGGCAGCGGCGGCGGTGAAAGGATGCTTGCGTTATCTTTCTTTTTTTCCTGCCTACCCAGACCAGCCCAAAAGCTGCTGCAATGGCTGCGGAACTGCCTCACGACTGACGTAACAGACCTAGTGAAAGTGTCGCGTTTCCGGTGCCAAAATTGCAAATGGACACTCGGGCGGCAGCGGCGGCGGTGAAAGGATGCTTGCGTTATCTTCTCTTTTTTTTCTGCCTATCCAGACCAGCCCAAAAGCAGCTGCAATGGCTGCGGAACTGCCTCACGACTGACGTAACGGACCTAGTGAAAGTGTCGCGTTTCCGGTGCCAAAATTGCAAATGGACACTCGGGCGGCAGCGGCGGCGGTGAAAGGATGCTTGCGTTATCTTCTTTTTTTTTCTGCCTACCCAGACCAGCCCAAAAGCTGCTGCAATGGCTGCGGAACTGCCTCACGACTGACGTAACGGACCTAGTGAAAGTGTCGCGTTTCCGGTGCCAAAATTGCAAATGGACACTCGGGCGGCAGCGGCGGCGGTGAAAGGATGCTTGCGTTATCTTCTTTTTTTCTGCCTACCCAGACAAGCCAAAAAGCTGCTGCAATGGCTGCGGAACTGCCTCACGACTGACGTAACGGACCTAGTGAAAGTGTCGCGTTTCCGGTGCCAAAATTGCAAATGGACACTCGGGCGGCAGCGGCGGCGGTGAAAGGATGCTTGCGTTATCTTCTCTTTTTTTCTGCCTACCCAGACAAGCCCAAAAGCAGCTGCAATGGCTGCGGAACTGCCTCACGACTGACGTAACGGACCTAGTGAAAGTGTCGCGTTTCCGGTGCCAAAATTGCAAATGGACACTCGGGCGGCAGCGGCGGCGGTGAAAGGATGCTTGCGTTATCTTCTCTTTTTTTCTTCCTACCCAGACCAGCCCAAAAGCTGCTGCAATGGCTGCGGAACTGCCTCACGACTGACGTAACGGACCTAGTGAAAGTGTCGCGTTTCCGGTGCCAAAATTACAAATGGACACTCGGGCGGCAGCGCGGCGGCGGTGAAAGGATGCTTGCGTTATCTTCTCTTTTTTTCTGCCTATCCAGACCAGCCCAAAAGCAGCTGCAATGGCTGCGGAACTGCCTCACGACTGACGTAACGGACCTAGTGAAAGTGTCGCGTTTCCGGTGCCAAAATTGCAAATGGACACTCGGGCGGCAGCGGCGGCGGTGAAAGGATGCTTGCGTTATCTTCTTTTTTTCTGCCTATCCAGACCAGCCCAAAAGCAGCTGCAATAGCTGCGGAACTGCCTCACGACTGACGTAACGGACCTAGTGAAAGTGTCGCGTTTCCGGTGCCAAAATTGCAAATGGACACTCGGGCGGCAGCGGCGGCGGTGAAAGGATGCTTGCGTTATCTTCTCTTTTTCCTGCCTACCCAGACAAGCCCAAAAGCTGCTGCAATGGCTGCGGAACTGCCTCACGACTGACGTAACGGACCTAGTGAAAGTGTCGCGTTTCCGGTGCCAAAATTGCAAATGGACACTCGGGCGGCAGCGGCGGCGGTGAAAGGATGCTTGCGTTATCTTCTCTTTTTTTCTGCCTATCCAGACCAGCCCAAAAGCAGCTGCAATGGCTGCGGAACTGCCTCACGACTGACGTAACGGACCTAGTGAAAGTGTCGCGTTTCCGGTGCCAAAATTGCAAATGGACACTCGGGCGGCAGCGGCGGCGGTGAAAGGATGCTTGCGTTATCTTCTTTTTTTCCTGCCTACCCAGACCAGCCCAAAAGCAGCTGCAATGGCTGCGGAACTGCCTCACGACTGACGTAACGGACCTAGTGAAAGTGTCGCGTTTCCGGTGCCAAAATTGCAAATGGACACTCGGGCGGCAGCGGCGGCGGTGAAAGGATGCTTGCGTTCTTCTCTTTTTTTCTGCCTACCCAGACCAGCCCAAAAGCTGCTGCAATGGCTGCGGAACTGCCTCACGACTGACGTAACGGACCTAGTGAAAGTGTCGCGTTTCCGGTGCCAAAATTGCAAATGGACACTCGGGCGGCAGCGGCGGCGGTGAAAGGATGCTTGCGTTATCTTCTCTTTTTTTTCTGCCTATCCAGACCAGCCCAAAAGCAGCTGCAATGGCTGCGGAACTGCCTCACGACTGACGTAACGGACCTAGTGAAAGTGTCGCGTTTCCGGTGCCAAAATTGCAAATGGACACTCGGGCGGCAGCGGCGGCGGTGAAAGGATGCTTGCGTTATCTTCTCTTTTTTCCTGCCTACCCAGACCAGCCCAAAAGCTGCTGCAATGGCTGCGGAACTGCCTCACGACTGACGTAACGGACCTAGTGAAAGTGTCGCGTTTCCGGTGCCAAAATTGCAAATGGACACTCGGGCGGCAGCGGCGGCGGTGAAAGGATGCTTGCGTTATCTTCTCTTTTTTTCCTGCCTACCCAGACCAGCCCAAAAGCAGCTGCAATGGCTGCGGAACTGCCTCACGACTGACGTAACGGACCTAGTGAAAGTGTCGCGTTTCCGGTGCCAAAATTGCAAATGGACACT
This sequence comes from Haemaphysalis longicornis, assembly GCA_013339765.2. Taxonomy (NCBI): domain Eukaryota; kingdom Metazoa; phylum Arthropoda; class Arachnida; order Ixodida; family Ixodidae; genus Haemaphysalis; species Haemaphysalis longicornis. Next base: position 57,439 of record JABSTR010001860.1, on the reverse strand, counting down.
CGGGCGGCAGCGGCGGCGGTGAAAGGATGCTTGCGTTATCTTCTCTTTTTTTCCTGCCTACCCAGACCAGCCCAAAAGCTGCTGCAATGGCTGCGGAACTGCCTCACGACTGACGTAACGGACCTAGTGAAAGTGTCGCGTTTCCGGTGCCAAAATTGCAAATGGACACTCGGGCGGCAGCGGCGGCGGTGAAAGGATGCTTGCGTTATCTTCTCTTTTTTTTCCTGCCTACCCAGACCAGCCCAAAAGCTGCTGCAATGGCTGCGGAACTGCCTCACGACTGACGTAACGGACCTAGTGAAAGTGTCGCGTTTCCGGTGCCAAAATTGCAAATGGACACTCGGGCGGCAGCGGCGGCGGTGAAAGGATGCTTGCGTTATCTTCTCTTTTTTTTTCCTGCCTATCCAGACCAACCCAAAAGCTGCTGCAATGGCTGCGGAACTGCCTCACGACTGACGTAACAGACCTAGTGAAAGTGTCGCGTTTCCGGTGCCAAAATTCGGCAAATGGACACTCGGGCGGCAGCGGCGGCGGTGAAAGGATGCTTGCGTTAATCTTCTTTTTTTTCCTGCCTACCCAGACAAGCCAAAAAGCTGCTGCAATGGCTGCGCAACTGCCTCACGACTGACGTAACGGACCTAGTGAAAGTGTCGCGTTTCCGGTGCCTAAATTGCAAATGGACACTCGGGCGGCAGCGGCGGCGGTGAAAGGATGCTTGCGTTATCTTCTCTTTTTTTCTGCCTATCCAGACCAGCCCAAAAGCAGCTGCAATGGCTGCGGAACTGCCTCACGACTGACGTAACGGACCTAGTGAAAGTGTCGCGTTTCCGGTGCCAAAATTGCAAATGGACACTCGGGCGGCAGCGGCGGCAGTGAAAGGATGTTTACCTTGCGTCTTCTCTTTTTTTCCTGCCTACACATACCAGACAACCCAAAAGCTGCTGCAATGGCTGCGGAACTGCCTCACGACTGACGTCACGGACGTAGCGAAAGTGTCGCGTTTCCGGTGCCGAAACCGCAAATGGACACTCGGGCGGCAGCGGGGGTGGTGAAAGCATGCTTGCATTATCTTCTCTTTTTTTTCTGCCTATCCAGAACAACCCAAAAGCTGCTGCAATGGCTGCGGAACTGCCTCTCGACTGACGTAATGAACCTAGTGAAAGTGTCGCGTTTCCATTGCTAAAATTGCAAATGAACACTCGGGCAGCAGCGTCGGCGGTGAATGGAAGCTTGCCTTGTTTTCTCCATTTTTCCTGCGTACCCAGACCAGCACAAGAGCTGCTGCCATGCAACGGAACTGCCTCACTACTGACTTAACAGGCCAAGTAAAAATGTCGCGTTTCCGGTGCGGAAATTGCAACTGGACACTCGGGCGGCAGCGGTTGCGGTGAAAGGACGCTTGCCGTATCTGCTCTTTTTTTCCTGCCTACCCATGTTGATAAATACTCTTATTATTCAATTTCCCATTGCGTTACTGCTTCCGCATTTGCCTCCGTTTTGCCAGTGTCCCGTGCTTTGTCTGGTGTGTAATACGCTTCTCGTGGAGCTGAGTGCTACTGTGTACTTCTGAATCACGTGCCATGGCACACACATGCCATTCCTGCGATGAGCTCCTGCCTGACGACGGACGGGCTCTGACATTCAGCGAATGTGAGTCCTGTTACCTTATTTTTATGTGTTCTGGTTGTCGGGGTCAACATTCGAGACCACAGGCGAGAGTGGCCATAAGGCTTGGCGATGCGCTGCCTGTCGCCCTTCTAAACACAAATGTGGAGACAAAACGAACATGGAACCAGAGCTAACTGCCTGTTTAGCAGACATAACTAGAAGGCTCGATTCTTTAGCAGACCTACATACTCAAGTAGGGGAGATTTAGAAATCCATGCAGATGATGTTCAAAAAATATGATGAAATCCTAAATCATCAAGCAATGACGATCAAGACATATGTAGTTTAAATAAGCGTGTTGAAAAATTCCAGACTGTTTGCGCTTCCCCAGAGATCCAACACCGGAGAGCTACGGTGAATGACCTTGAGTTTCGTAGCAGGAAGCTGAACATAAAAGTGCACGGCATCGCAGTCGCACCAAACGAGGTCATGGTGTGTAAGCTAAATGAACTGTCCAAGCCTATTAACCTCCCACAACAGACTGTGAACTACATCGGGGCAATTCACAGCTTCCTAATGCGGAAAAAAACGCCCAGAAATATTGTACGATTTTCTGGCATTTAACCAGTGATACTTGGCGGGAAAAGCGAAAACCTCTCAGAAATAATTCATCAACTCTTTCTATCATTGAAAACACGACCCAACAAATTTGAGAGCTGCTTCTCCGGACAAAATAGTGGGGAGAAAGCAAAGATTGTCGTTTCTCCAGACGTTGTAACGGCAAGATTCTTGTACGGAAGGGTGAGCGCGCCAATGCCGTGGTTATTCGTTTGGCGGCTGACCTCGACAGGCTCACTATGACCTAACGTGGCAGTGTCCCCGATATTTCTTATCTCTTTTATTTCTTTATGCTTCCTGCAAGTGTGCAGGTAGACTTCACAAGCCTTAACAACATATATGTAACTAGAGGCGAAAAAAGCTTGCTGCGTAAATTTCAACCCCAAATCAAGAGAAATAAGCAAGATGAACTCGATCAACTTTTGTGACATGCAGGTACGGTTTCATGTTATCATATTTTGGGAAACATGGTTTGCTTCGCAAGAGGGGGCGTTTTCATTTCCGGGGTACAATTCGTACTGTATAAATCGCATAGAGAGAAGATGTGGTGCCGTAAAAATGCTAATTTCAAAGTCAATGGATTCTGAACTGATACCGGAATTTAACAGTATCACTCCTTTCTATGAGTCGCTTGTTGTCAGATTTGGTAGTTTAGTTTTTTTTGTGTGTTACCTCCCTCCATCATGTAATGTACATATGGTTTTACCCTTCCTGGACTCTCTTTTAGAATATGTTAAAGAACGAAAATACACTGTTATACATGGAGGTGAATTCAACATTGATATGTCAGCCAACAGCACTACTAAATTGGACCTTAAATCGTTTTAAACACAGCAGCCTGCCAAGACTTTATAACGTCCCCCTCGCGACTCAATCTGCAATCAGCAACAATTTTAGACCCATTTTTAGCCAATCTAGATCATTGTCGTGTTGAAGCTGGCACTGTAATCTACGACATTAGCGAAAACCTGCCTGTACTTATGTTTGTCAGTCAATTCATTAGCATACCGAAACCACGGCGTTCGGAATTTTCTTAGATTCATTAGCCTTCAAATGCTACAACATTTTAGAGACAGTTTAGGTGGAGAAAGCTGGAATGATTTATTAGCAGCCGGCGATTCCCACTCAGCTTATGACGTATATATAAAAAAAAGCTCACTGAAATATACTTTGAGTGTTTCCCTGTCAAGACATGTAAAACATGCAAAAAAGTAGGAAACCCTAGACTAAAAAAGTATGCCTGAAGCTTATTAGGAAAAGGGACCAATTATTTAAAACGTTTGCAGTGAGTAAATTCCCCAAAGCCCTCAAATATTTTAAGGAGTATAGGAATTTTGTCACTAAACATCTACCCGATGTAAAAAGGCAATATTTTGCTAACCAATTTAGCTCAACGCAAGGACACACAGAAAAGGTTTGAAAGTACTCAAAACAGTATTTAGCAATGCGTCAGAGACTGTAACAAAAATCGTTAATAATGGTATCCAAATTCATGGCCGGGACTTAGCCCATGCATTTAACGACTTCTTTGTTTCAGTTGGTGACAGTACCACCTCCCGCTGAGACTTAAGTCATAGGACGGACAGAATAACAACAAATTTTTTTTAAAGCCATTGTCTGAGAATGAGCTTGTAGCAGCATTACTGACCCTCAGCAATAGTAGAGCCATGGTCGCTGACACTATTCAAATAAAACTCGTGAAATTCTGTATCGATATACGAGCCACGTGCGTTACCCTTATTTTTAATGTGTTTTTATCAACAGATGTTTGCCCCCGTAATATGCAGAACGCCACAGTAATTGCTGCGTATAAAAAAGGTAGTAGAATATAGACGTATAACTACCGTCCCATATCGCTTTTGCCAGTGTTTTCAAAAGGCTTTGAAAAAAAACATTTTGACACACATATTCTCTTTACTAACCACTTCTACCTGGTTATTTCTGCACAATATCGTTTCTGAAGGAACAAGTCTACAAAACTTGCGTTACTGGCCCAGAAAGAATGATTTTTAGACATCTTTGAACCCACAAATAGGGCACTTGGGCTGTTCGAGGACTTCTCAAAAGCCGTTGGCCTGATTATTGATACAATTCCGCATCAAAAACTCCGGCAATATTGCATAAGGGGAACTGCGCACAAGTTAATTATTTCCTACTTGCAATACCGAACTCAATTTGTTGTGATCGAAGGAAAACATTTGGCAATCAAACCCATGACAACCGGTGTCCCGCAGGGAAGCACCCTAGAACCATGCTTATTTATACTTTATATCAACGAAGTGGTCCGAATTGATAAATCATTATATTATATATGTATGTGCTGATGATACTAGTTTATTATTTTCGGGTAAGTCGTGCGTTGATTTAGGTAGTAGAGCAAATCTAGTACTGACTCAAATTAATTCATGGGCTACAATTAACTGCCTAAAACTAAGCAATTTTAAAACAAAGGTTGTTTTATTTCACCCCCACTACACACCCTTTGAGCTGCCCAAAATTTAGTTGAGAAACACTGAAATTGAAATCGTAAACAGCTTCTAATCTCTCGATGTGTATTTCTCGCAAAATATGGCATGCCATGATCATGTCAACTATATTGTTAATAAACTATCGAGGACAGTTGCTATCATGCGTCGCCACTACCACTATTTGCCCAACTCTGCTCATATACTCATATATAATGCCCTTTTTTCTTCTGTGTTATATTATGCGTTCTTCGTACGGTCAACAACATCTGCAAACATTATACCGGCTTACCGTCTTGCAGAAAAAAGCTCTACGTCTAGCTTGTAAAGGGCCCTATCGCAGCCACATCGCTGACTTATTTAGGAGGTATCACATAATTAGGGTTCCATCAAAGTATGAATATTGTCACGAAGACAAGGACGACGCAGTGGTTTGGAAAAGAAACAAGTTTATTGGAGCGAACTTGTGCTCCCCTAACAACTGAAAAGAATACAGAGGCGGCGAAGCAGCGGTCAACCAAGTGACGTACGTGCGTCGGCGAGCGTCGCAGAATCAAATGCCCCGGCGTCCGCACTGCAGGCTTTTTATCTTTCGGAGCGCGTGGTTCTCAAAAACGTCGATTCACATCGAGAACATAGTAGATCCAAGAAGATTATTCTGGGTTTATCACGTTAGATCGGAATGCTCTCCCTATCACGACAGATAACACATGCGGCACAGAAAGAAAGAATGGAACACGCGCTTCCCTTGGCGCAGAGATAACACAGACCGGCGCAGCCGGGCGGTAAAAGCAAAACACAAATAAACAAACCCAATGTATGGTTCGCGGCAATATAAATTAGGTCATTCGTATAAACTAGGTATATTTAACGATAGTGATGCCGTAACCAGCATAGACAATTTAAAGAAAAACTTCTCGGCATATAATGTACGCCGTCGTGAAGTAAGGCATTTCGCTAAAAGCAGAAATATTTAAGGAAATCAAACGTTAAATTTTCTATTACCTACAGTTTTAGACCGTATACAAACGCCAGCCAACACTGACGTATCCTGTATACCAGTAGAAGTACTCCGCCTAATGTTTGTATAATGACGTGGTGTGGAGAATATGCTTGTAGCTTATTTTTTGTGTTCGAATGACAATGCAAAACGTCAATGTGTTTGCCTAAGAAGGCTTTTATCGCTTTGCCACACGCCTTGTATGCCGCCCCGTGTTACAGGTGGTCAGAGCCTCTTAAACTATTCCTAAAGATTTTAACTGTATTCCTCGTAACATTTTATTGTTGCGGAATAAACTTCAAGTTCAATTTCAATTTCCTTTAAAAGTGAGACATCAAGGGCCCCCAGAGCGAGCAGACAACAAAGGCACCTGGACTAATCATTAGGCCGGCGTTGGCGTCGCCACTACGCGTCTTCAACAGAGGCGCACTGTCGTCGAGCCGGCCGCAGATCAGGGAGAAAGGAATGCGCGTGGGTGCCGAGCAGCTTCCACTACAGTGGCTACCCCTATATGGCGGAGCTTTTAAAGAAAGGCAGGAGTTACCGGCTGAATGGCGGAAGGTCCGAGTAGACTGGTTATAACTGAAAACATACGTGAGAGGCTGCATGAACAGAAACCTCAATATGAGCAGGCTTGGCGCGGTTGACGGTGACGACTTCTCGTTTGCCTCGCACGTCTATTGTGATGGTCTTGTTAGTACGTCCCAAAACTCTGAAAGGGCAGTCATACACCGGAGTGAGGCGCGGCTTCGTTGCGTAGTGTCGCATGAACACATTTGAACCTTAGTCCATGTCAGGAAAAGTGAAAACCTTTCTGTTTCGGGCGATGCCAGGTGCTGTTGGCCTGAGTTGCACTGGCCATGCGCGCAGATTCTCGATGTGGTCGGAAGCTGCTGGGGCAAAAGTTTCTGGTCAGAGAATATTTCTCCCGGGAGGCGCACTGTTGAGCCGTACACCATTTTCGCTACAGTGAAGCCGAGATCTTCCTTCACCGTTGAGCGTAGGGCAAGAAGAACGAGCGGAAGATTTTCCACCCAGTACTGACGATTGAGTTTCTCTGTAATTGCAGCTTTGAGTTGCTTGTGCGAGCGCTCAACCATTTCATTGCGGCAGCCTTGTGCCGCGGACGGTCTAAAGCTCCGAAAAGAGGTTTCTCTCGAAAGGCCGTTACCGGTAAGTTGTTATGCGGGAGGGGCAGCCAAAGCGGGACACCCAAGTCTGAATAAAGGCCTGCGCAACGGTCTCAGCTGATATGTCCGCAATTGCTATAGCTTCGGCCCATCGGCTGTATCTATCGATGCATGTTAGCAGGTGCCTGAAGCCTTGGTAGCCCGGTAGCGGTCCGACCACGTCGAGGTAAACGTGGTGAAACTGCGATTCAGGGGTCCAAAATTCCTGTAGCGCAGTCCGAGTGTGGCGAGTCACCTTCACTTGCTGACACGTATCAAAATTTCGAGCACAACATCGCACGTCCGCCTTGACGCCGGCCCAAACGAATCGTTCTGTTATCAGCCGATGTCTGGCGCGGACACCTAAGTGGCTAATGGAGTGGAAAAAGTTGAATACCAATCGACGAAAATTCAGAGGGACAAAGGTCTTGGGGTTGTCTGGGAGGTATCGCAGGTTGTCGTGTCTTGGACGTAGGGAAGTACAACCTCCGAAAGCACGAGATAATATCCCCCACCTTTCAGTCTCGCCAACTCAGTGTCCTCCTTATAACGGGAGGAAGCGATGTATACCTGGTGTGTCCATCATATGCGCGACTTGATGAGTTAATTCCCAAGGGGGCGACTGAAGGCGCAGAAAGAGCGATTCCTGAAGTAGGGGCGCCGTCGATATGACCGCGAAGCGCGGAAGGGCGTAGCCAGCAGACGATAGTGGCCATTGTGTTCTCAGCGGCTTTTTGGGTGGCTTTTTGTGTCACATTATAGAGGTTTCGTGCGCCCATGGTGAATGTAAAGCTTTTTCTCTGTTTTAAACGCGAAGTGTGCTATGTCATTGTTCTTAATGTATCACCCAATCCCCGCGAAAGCCTCCACTAAGAGGCTAACAGTATGTTCTAAATAAAAAATAAAAAAAAATCACTGGGCTGACGCTTCGGAGACCGTGAACTCCACCACGCCAGTAGGATTTTCAGGGGAAACCGAAAATAATATGGCTGAAAAAGAAATCTGGTCGAGATTTGAGCGTACAGGCGGGAGTGGGAGGGGGGGGGGGCACTAGAACAAATAAATAAAATGTGGTAAATGTAGGCTTGAAAACATTAAACGAAGGTTGGTTGTCCCGAACACAATGGGTGGAATTTGTATGCACAACCGGTACGCGCTTAATCAGCATTTAGGACATTAGAACCTGCGGCTGTTTTCCAAAAGGCCCGTTTTTCCTCCCCGACAATATCCTAGACCAGTGTTCGCGAATTCATTTTAGCAAGGAACCCTAGCCTACGTAATACTCTTCATAAGGTTTTCTTCATTCTGGGGGGCTAGGTAATGTTTGTTACTTTTTGGATATTAAGAGTGTGCATGTAATTTATGTAATTTGAGGGTGTGTAATTAAAAAAATACAAAAGAGGCGGTAGACCATCGTAAACACGGGTAATTATCCTAGTTAAAAAAAAGCGAATATAAAGTAACAACCTGTCATAAATAAAAAAAAACGTGTGCTAAAGAACTCAATCGGCTGCATAACAGGTGTCCCCAGGAAGAGGTATTAAACAAAAATATATAAATGTACAATTTCTAAAAATGCCTGGCAAAGATCGACATGGCATCAATGAAAAAATAAATTCACTGCTCCAGATTGTTGTCCATAACCCACGTTACGCGGAAATAAATATATAATGGGTGTCGCAAACTGGCAAGCATTGGATAATTTGGTCGCCGAAATGTCCGTACACCGAAATGTCCTTAAACCGAAATTTCCTCACCGAAATATCCTGCACCGAAATGTCCCTGAGCCGTCTCGAGTTTGTCCGGTGCTCACTGAAAAAATTCGCCTAGGAGCGTTTCTTTTGATTATCTTTATCTCCAGATAATCTGCCTGCCGGTGGTGTTATATTCGTATATTATACGTTGTTCGATGTGAGTTTTAAATGTCTCACCTTATTTCGACACAGGATTATCCGACACTATATTTTAATTTAAAAACCTAATTGTAACGTTAATGTAACGACACGTTCTAATTTTCGAAGTGGAACTGGAACGCGTTCCTTTCGCAAAAAAGGAACTTGTAACGGGAACTCGTTTAAAAATTGGCAAGGAACGAGGAACGAGCTTTCGTTCCTATTTTGGAGGAACGTGTACAACACTGGTTGACTGCAGCAGCTAGCACCCGTGCCGAAACGACGGTGGTACCAGCAAACTCCGTCCTGCCTACCGCGTGACTGGCTTCTCTGGGACGAGCTTGGCTGCCTTGAAGGGGATCGGTTGGGTCGTTGCTCGTCCTGTTGGGGAGCGCCAGACCGCCAAATTTGCTCCATGGTCTCTGTAAGTGGTTGCACTTTATCCTCATGGGCCGACCGGCGATCTATTGTTTGCGTGTTCTTGCACTAGCTATTGGTGCGAAGTTTGGAGCAGAGTATTCTGTGATGCGATCGGTAAGTTGCGCCAGTCGTTCAAGGGAGGTCTCACCTGAAACTCGCGAGAACCCTGCTCACCGACTAGGGCCGCCATTGTAGAAAACGTTCACGAAGAAGTGGAAGCTGGGCGTCCTCACGCGTGTGCGCACGGAGTAGTTGCCGCATCCGGTGCAGCAGTAGGGACGGTCGTTGGTCGCTGGAACGGTCAATGGTCGTCGCGCTCTTCTAGACATAAGAGCTGTTGAAGACTGCTTTCTTCAGGCGCCTGGAGGCCGTCGAGCACCGTCTTTTTGAGGGTGTTGTATTTCCCTTGTGTGGGGCTGAAACAAAAATGTCGTCGATAGCGTTGGCGATTTCGGGGGGCAGGGCTGCGACGACCTGAAGGTACTTTGTTGATGGCGAGGTGATGTGCCGGAGCTGAAAACGGGCCTCCACTTGGCTGAACGGAACTATTGGATTCTTAAGCCAAACATTTGGTAGCTTCTGCTCTGCAGAGAAGAATGCAGGCGTGGTGGCAGCAGTGTTGTCGTCGGAGCTAATCGCGGTGTGTTCGTTGAAGCGTTTTTCGAGTGACCAAATCTGTTGAAGCCCGGAATGTCGGCTTCTGAAGGAGGCGTGAAAGAAGATGTGCAGGGGGTTTGCAGTTTCGAGACAGGACTATTTGCTTTCCAAAGAAGCGTGCGCCGAGAGCTTTCCCCGATGAGGGAAAGAAGGGGATCCCCCGCATCCTCCAAAAGAGAGAGAAAAAGGGCCCCCCGAGCGAGCAGATGACAAAGGCGCCAGGACTAATGCATAACCTGGCGGTGGCGTCGCTAGTAGGCGTTTTCTTCAACAAATGCGCACTGCCGTGGAGCCGGCTGCAGACTGGGTAGAAAGGAATGCCCGAGGGTGCCAAGCGGCTTCCGCTACAAGTAGCAATTAAGGCCAGGGTAGACAGTTTTAAATGTTTGTTCCTACCGAGAAGCATAGAAGACTGGAATGCACTCTCACAGGCTGTAATTGCCGCAGTCACAGTTAATCAGTTTGAATCGTCTCTGCTTCGTCCTTACTCACTTACAATTGATCAGTAGCTGCTGTAACGGATTTATTTGTGTTTTCTTGCATTTTGTGTGCTTCTGTCTTTCGCACGCGCTGTACACACATTTCTTTGTGTTGTTCCTGTGCATTCCATTGCAAAACGCTTGCTGCGCCACTTGTATGCGGGGATGTTGTTTGGCCTATGAGACCCCGTTTTTGAACACGTGTTGCTTGTCTTCATTGTGGCTATAGCTTGCTACTGCGTACAAATGGTATCTGGGACCAATTTTGGTCTTGGATTTGTGTATGAAAACGCGTCTTTGTATCGGGCTGACATGCTTTATTAGTGTTATTTCTTTTGTTGTCTCCCACTCTGTAATGGTCCCACAGGGGCTAGCAGTGTAATAAATAAATAAATAAATAAATAAATAAATAAATAAATAAATAAATAAAAATAAATAAATATATACATATATATATATAAAAAAATAAATAAATAAATAAATAAATAATACAAACAAATAAATAAATATAAATAAATAAATACTACGTAAACGTGTGGTGTATTCTGCGCAATTTTTCTGTCACTTTACTGACAAATTCATGTTGCTGATGTTTGAGTAACCTTTCTTAAACTATGCCTTCTAACTCGGTTGTTGGAAATCCAGGTTATGTCCAATGTGGTTATCTATACCTTCAGTAAATAGCTTTAAATAAACTGAGGAAAAGCACCGGGCTCCGTATTTCTTTATGTCCATAATAAATCCTGTGTTGTGAACAAGAATACATTTTCAACCTTTCCAGGCTATGACTCCTTTGGATCATTAGGCCTTCCGGAATACAACTTCTAGCTTTTGCAGCACTATATCTCCTTCCTGTTTAAAAACTCCACGGTGATCACGTTGCCTGCAGCTTTTTATTTTTTATGTCATTGAGAGCCTTTTCTACTTCTGCTTTACTAACAATTGGGACCTGGCCAGTTAAACATTGATTCTGTATTTTCGCCTGATCTAACGTCGCTGGCAACCAGTCTGGTGTAGAATCATTCTGCAATGTTTTTTCTCGTCTGTGTCGCGCGTACTGTCAACCTGCTCGTCTATGAGTACCCACATTCTGTCTTTGAGGATAGCGAGCATTCTTTTACTTGCAATCTAACTTCCTCCAATTGGCGTTTTCCTGATCATTGCCTTGATGTGTGCGTGAATGTTGTTTATTTTATTTCTAATATTCAGTTTAGACAGCCCTGCTAATGTAATTTGATCCACCGCACTTCAACCTTCATGATCCTACGTTCTGAAATTAGTTCCTTCGTTTTCTTAGTCAGTTTTACAGTTTGTCTAGAACATGGGGTTTCTTCCACTGCTGTTGCGGATTCGGCGATTCTGGTGGTTAGGTTGTCATTGTGCTTATCCTCGCTATCCTCGGTCTCCGCGTTCAAAAGCCTACATTAGTTTTGGAAAAATATAATTACCTTATTCCTGATGGCTCTGACTACCTCCATACAGGGTTTCTCAATTTTTACGAGATTCCTGCTGTCTATTTTGAGATTCTTGTTAATCTTGCATCAATCCATATTATGATCATTCAAATCGAGTCGAGCATATTCCAGTAGTGTGAGTTTAACAAAGGCATGTATGATTAACTAGGGTTTTTAAGAATAGAAGCAACTACTGTGCTAAGAGGCACGCCACTGTTGATGTGTGTGGAGTAGTACTGAAAACCTGCGCATATGAATTCCGCTCCACAATATTGACAAACCGGCACATTTGCGTCTCGCCTTCTTTTGAAAAGCAGCTCCTGCCGCCGGGATTAAATTCATGGTCCTGGGCTTTGCAGTACAAAGACTTACCCACTGAACCGCAGTGTCGTCTGGAAAAGAGTATTATAGTAGATCATTCTACTACTCTCTCACAGCAGCGTGCAATAATTTGTGTTCGGTCGGTGATCTCTTGCTCTTGTTCATATTTGTACAACTGAAGTGGAGCACTGAAATTAAGAAATTGCACTCCCTAATTCTATATTAAAAAGGCAAATGACTTATGAGCTCACAATTTTTGCCTTCTTTAGAGACATTTTACATCGGTCATTGATTTTCGCTTACTCTCACACATGACTAAACATTATTTGTTTAACTTCTTCAGTCCTCATATATCAGTTTCAATAAATTTGCAATCGGGAAGAACTACTCGCATTTTGCAGATGTGCAAAAGAAGCTTTTTAAATTGCCAAGTTTACATATATTCAAAAATTTCAAATTACAAATTTAAGAGTGGGCGTCCAAAAGCATAGGCGGGCGTTCTTCTTCCAGATTTGTTCTGCTCAAAATTGTGGTATAACAAAATAACAGACTACTTAATAATTTATTTCTTTTAGTGCCTGTCAACAAGTTCCAGAAATCTTAAGTGTTCTCAAAAATTGGCTGACAATTTCAATATTTCATATATAAAATCTCTTCACTGGGCAAACTGCAGTCTTTTGGGAAACGGCACACAAGTGGCTCATCTCACGCAATGACGTCGCGTAAGAGAACGCACAAAGGCACACAATATGCTCTGGTATTGTCTCGTATCCCGCCTACCAGGGACACAATTATTTTGCTATACCCCATACTATCATGCTTGTCTCTGCTGCTTGCAATATATGTGTTGGCCTCTTTTTCTCACTGTTATCTGGTTAGAAATCGCCGCAGAAAAAAAAAGCCTCCCGCTGTCTGGCCATAACACCTTCTCCGTCACACATTCATCATACTTTTTTCTCCGCTGGTTTGCCCATTGTATCTTATTTTTCCTTCTTGCCCCCTCCGTTCGCTCTGTTACAACAAAAAAGGGCGGCTCCTTAATGCCACAGCAGCGGGCGCTGATGTGATGCACACTAATATCTTTGCAGAGACATGTATACCAGAACTAATAATGGGCTGAGGGTATGAAAAAGAGGTATTATAGGGCGCAGGTGTCATGCTTCTAGAGGCCTAGACACACGCTGTTGGCCAATACCCGTCCCAAACACTGTTATAATTGTTATTCGATGACGCAACATACTTCTGAGATCCTGCCGGATAGTCGAATGCCTTAATATTTGCCAAGACGAGGTTGTTTCCGACATAGAACAATTTTTTCCGAGGCACCGAGTTTAAATGTGTTAAACTATATTTATTCTATAAGACAGAAAGTATGGCCAGTTTAACAGACGATTTCACAATTTTTGTGATTTTTACAGATGAAAGTCGTAAGTGCGCTTAATTTACACCATTGCGCCTGGCCTCATCTTGTGTAACAAGTTTAAAGGAACAGACATGGCAGCCCGTCTGCTTTTATGTAATGTCTTGTAACCGCTCCAAAATATAAAAATTTTCTTCCCAAACTCCGTGACCAAGAAAGCTTTCTTTATTAGGAAATCACAATGCAGAATGGAAAAACATTCCTCATTTTGGAGTGTCTTGTTTGCTACTTTTAATATATACTGCAATTTTCTTCTCTAAACGCTGACAAAAGTTAGGCTTGTGAGTGTGGCAGCAGCCAGAAACTTGCCCAATCAGTGCCAAAACACTCATGTCGGTAGGTTACGGTGCATGTGAGGCACCTGCACCTAACACGGCAAGACTACTGGTGTGATGTGATACCCACTGCATGCTCAGTGGTAGCACAGTTGGTATCACGCCACATAATTAATCTTGAGGTCGGCGTTCCGGGAAATTCCAGGACCGCGTCTTTTCCAGCCTATTTCTATATTTTATATAGTTCAAAAACTCTATCTCAAGCAAAATAAATGACTAACTGTTCTGCTGTGCTTTTTTTTTGCATTCTAGACAGCTGGGCTCAATACCGGTCGTCATTCCAGGAGCACTTCATTTTGCATTCTGATTTACAACATGATTAGTGACGGCCTTGGCTTCTGCAGTCTTTGTTCCATAGGTATCTTATGAGGGTTCACGGCTGGTCAACCGCTCTCCAGACGTCGTACATGCGGAAGTGAGAGGCCACAAGTTTCTTAGGTGGAAAGCTTGTTGTGATGACGAGGACGACGACAGAGGGTCGTAAAGATGCTCTCACAGTGGCGGTGGCGCCAAAGCTGACTGCGAGAATTGCCCTAAGTGGTGTTGCACCAGCGAAAAAGAAGTGGCAACCCACACAAGGGAACGACGTTGGACAATGGGCAGTGGCGGTAAGAACGGAACTGGAGTCCGGACTGGAACGGGGCAGAACTCCTGGAGGTCGGAAGGAGAAGGTTTGGAGAGCGCGACGTGCAGGTGGAAAGCTCGAAGCTCCTCGGGTTTTTTCGACCCTAGCTCGAGGGAAGCCTACCTGGTGCCTTGGCATCCTGGAGCCGAGGCGTGACTCCTCCATCGTGGTGGTGCGCAGTGTTGGAAGGCTCAGATTTTGGACGACCCACTGCCGGCAGCCCGTCATCGCCGGTCAGTGGACGACTGCCTCCAGGTCACTGCTTAAGGGTTCCTGATCGTGAGCGGGTGCCGAGCAGACTATTGTGTGCAAGAACAATGGCGCGTCTTCATCTCTCGACGTTCCGGCACATGCGTAGATTGCATCGTAAGCCAGTGACCCCTCGCCTCGCATCATTGCGGGAACTCACGAGGCCTGCGGAGAGCCTCTCATGGCCCTAAACGTTTGGTGGGGACTTTTATTGCGTTTTCTTTAGATTTTCTAATAATTAGGGTTATTTACGTCTTAGTTAAGTTGAAGACTCCGTGTTCAAGTGCTCTTGTGTATTTTTTGTACTGTAGGTAGTCAAAGTCGCAACTGAACACATAAAAAAAGCCTGCGATGGTGTTTTCCCATCGCAAAAATTGGCGCCCACGACATGACGAGGGCGTTTGTTCATCGCAAAATTACGGCGCTTTATTTTCCTTAAGTGAGTGCACAATGAACATGCGACACGTAATCACCGCCGGGGATCGTCTCCGTTTGCGCGATGCAGAGTTACGAGCGTGGGAGGACAATGCTATCGCGAAGACGCAAGATGAAAGAGCTGCAGAGTGCGAGGCTACTCGCACAGGACTCGACCAGGGAGAGAACAACCTGCAGCTAAGGCTGAGTTTGAGAGAACTTGGCGAGAGCTATCTAAATGGGTGCTCCTGGAGCAAACGAGGGCGCGAGGCGTTAGCCGCAGAGTTAGGAGCACTTAACAGAAAGCAGAAATCGAAAAGTGAATTTCGCGGCTTCGAGAACGGCTCGCGAAATTTGAGTGTAAGGAAAAACCACTGCTTTATTATGTCCTTGATACCCACACCTCTGAACAAGTGCATGCGTCATTTAACTTAATTGTTTGCTCGTCTAGTGACGAAAACTGGGCTGCAGGACATAAGCCTCCGAATCTCCTTTGTGTGCCATAAAAGAGTCCTGCCAAATACAAGGAGGTTGTACGACTCCAGACTTCTACCCAGATAGTATCGAGGAGTAAAAAGCCGCTTTGCGAGCAATCATGGCTAGTCTCCAGTATACGAAAGATCCGAAACCGCGGGACGTTGAAACGGATGAAAAATATTGGTATGACAACAAACACTTGAAAGTTAAGTTAAACTAGCTTTTCGCATAAAGGTTCTACCAAAAGAACTGTTCACCAGCGCGCATTGTGCTGATAGGCTCATAGTGCGTTCCCACTGGTTCGTGTGTGTTGTAATATTGACACGAGGCACCGACAGGCGACTTACAAACTATCTGGTTGTGCAGGCATTTACCACAGGTTTAACCAACGCGGAGTGTGCGACGAGTTCCCATTGAAGAAGACGAGGTGTGATGGTCGCGCTTCTCTAAGTGTGTACTACCGGCACTCAACCTCTTGTGTTTTGAATTTTGCAACTACATTTTTATACGGCATCCTCGCCTCGTATCAATATAAATGGGAAGTTTATTACCACCTCTGACCGACTTTGTCTACAAGGGGCACCGAGCATGGCTCCACAGCCACGGTCAGATAACGGCCAAACTATCTGCCTCCTGCAATTTTCGTTGATATCTGGCGCGTGAATCCTCGTGTGGTTTCTGTGTGACTATAGCCATTATGTTTTCTGTTGGCTTACTAGCGTACCGCTACCAGCTTCTGCGAAATCATACTTTCGGGTGGGGGGGTGTTTCAAATGCGAATATGTGAAATATATATGGTATAACTGCTCACCTCTAAAACTATGCGACAGTGTGTGGTGTCTCCCTTTTATGTGTGATGGTGCTGTGAGTAGGATACTCCAGTACGATAGTTCACTAGTGTTTTTCCACCTTTGTGTGACGTTTTTATCTAGCGAGAACGGCACACAAAGATTGAAACATTTAGTAAAAACATTTAGTTAAAACATTGAAGTTCGCAACAATTGTCTCCGCACAACAAAAGTGGCCAAACTTATGAACGTTCTCTCTCAAAGCAGCCACACACCAAAGGTGCAGTGGGAGATACACCTTCAGTGCAGCGCTTATCGTAGTCACCAGAGAAGCCCAGGAACATCAGGCGGGGCACCAGGTGCAAACAACCGACTGGGTTGCCAGGTGACAGCCGCAGGCAAGGCGACATTTCCTCGAACAGGAAGGACTCAGCTCTCGAGTGTGTTTTTTTTTGCTAGGCCTGCAACAATGGGCACAAAGAAGGTCCTCGTGGTGATCATGGCCCCAAAAGAGCTAGTGAACTTTTTGCGATGAAACAGAAAATTGTGCACGGTGAGCCTGATAGTGAATAGCTGAGTAGGGAACCCTTTAGAGTGGTTGGACATTGCCATTTTTGAAGCGCCGGTGGCAGGTACCCCAGCAAGCCAACAGGTGTGCATGCTCAGGAAGCTGCACTTCTATCGCTGATGACTGCCTCAAGCTTCGTACAACGATGCCTGGGTGGCATCAGCGGCCAGTGACCAGCGGCTTCAGGAACAAGCTGCTAGTGGTGTGGTTGCGGGCGACTGGAATTGAACAGCGAAAAGCCCAAGCGAGAACGTGCTTTACGCAACATTCATGATCATGACCATGACTTCATGAATCTCTACGCAACCTTCATAACCATGACCGAAGTTATATCACGAGATTGCCGCCGATTTGCGTCGTCTTTGATGCCGCAACGGCCCTTCCTCCATCATTGTTGCTTTATGTGTGCGCTTCTCTAATTTTGTTGAAAATATTATTGGTTGGACATCCTCTTGAAGGGTCTTTCTCGTTGTGTGCACGTATTGCCACGATTATGGTGAACGCTGGAGTTTCTTTGCCCATCTTGTCCAATCATTCAATGTGGGTCTGCTTGGCTTGAAAATCGTGTGCAGGGGTTCATGACGGTCGCCGCAAAACAGGCACACCTGTAGGCTAGGGATTTTTGTTATTTTGATCACGTGCAAACGCTTGGAAATTTATAGCATTTTCATCTGCGGGTATAAAAAATCAGGATTTACTAAACAGCTTCGCTGCTAAAATTCAGTAACAACAAGTACTAAGCTTCCAGGTTGTTGCTCCCAAGAAACAAAGCAAAAGAGCGTGATTGGGCCAGGCACGGTCAAAAAGACTTTCTAACGCTGGTGCAGGAATTGGATACCCTTCATTTTTTATTGCCAGGGCAGACAGCCACCACACCACCACTATAAATTAAGGTTATCAAGGCAGATCACAGAGTTGGAGAGCTAAAAATATACGCCTTTGGCCTCAGTGGTGAGCAGTCACCCACCAGTCTATAAAATTGCTCGAAACTGGTCGTTACAGAATGTACACGCCCACCACCTGAAGGAGGCAGACGCTTTCGGGATGAACGTCGGCTGACGTTTCCCTTGTAGGCAGCGCAAACGCATCATATACGAGCAAAAACTAATACAAACAACACAAAACAATAAAAAAAACGCACCTCCAGCAATACCACCAGCTATGAGCTCGGTGCCGCTCGCAATACGAACTATGAGTGCAGTGTCCGGGACTTCACCACCACCTCCTTCGTCTTCGGTTTTCTTTCTTTTAGCCTGTCATTGAATTGAGTTGTGCACAAAACTATATACCGCCCTAAATAACATCAGTTACCAGGTGGCTGGTTGCCCCGCCACCTGGCGCCATCTCAGAGCACTGCTCTTCTTTAAGCCACAAATAAATAAATAAATCAATAAATAAATATTTATTAATCTGCTAACCATATCGGGGCGTTAAGTGGCACCTCAAGGTCATCCCTGCTGCTGAACGGAATGCCGGAATGATGAATCGCAAGCTCCCAACCCCGCGTTGAGCTGTTGTGTTCTCCAAAATCGCTCTCTCTCCGCTATACTCGCTGCGTTGCCAGCCTTGTTGGGCGTCATAATGCGCGCGTGTGGCATGCGCGTAAGCATCGAGGGCGCGGTCCGACACACCACGCGGCTCTGTATCCGTCCTCTTCACGTACAATGCTATAGTGGCAGCGGCTGGCGTCAGTCGTGTAGGTACACCCTACCATATGCACCGTGGCTAGCACGTGACGCAGACTGGGGGGGGGGGGTGTCAGATAACTACAGGAGGCAAAACTGCATTCCTGAACAAGTTTCGCGTGCGTAGCTAGTCACTAAGGTTTGCGAACTGACCACAGAGAAGATACGCTGCGACGTCTGGGTGGGCTTAGCTGGTCACCCTATCGACCTTCTCCGTCTACAACGCTGTGGGCTTAGCAAGTTAAGACTCGTGCATTGGCTTAACGAATTCAAGCAGAGACGTGTTGCGGTGTTGATTGCGTACCTATAGTTTGTTAAACATATGGGACTAAAATAGGGGGGGGGGAGAAAGCTTTTGTTAAAAACTCGTCAAACTCACTCATTGTGTCAGCATCCCGACCCCTTAGCACTTCTTACCCGATGCTTGCTAAGAGCCTGGGTAACGCCTACGAGCTTCAGCCGTCAGCGATATAGACAGACACACCCTTTTGTGCAGTCCAGTGGCCTCCTGATAGTGTTGCAGCGCCTTTAGGCAATTTGTAGCCCTCATGTGCTCTGAGTAAACGCCGTACTCGGGTATTTAAAGCCTAGAGAGGGAACTGTTAGACCTAGCGCTCAATTCTGTGAGCACCGTAATTTTCAGAGCTCCGACGAGTTTGCTTGCTGCCAAAGGCAGATCTAAACGCGACAATGCTGGAGTAAAGCAAGGAATGCGTTTCTAGCCATAGCGGTGGCGAAGTATGTAGGGTGGTGGGAGTTCGAGGTGCACTGGTGACCGTAAACGAGGCGGCCGCATCGTCACAGTTGTGGGGCTCGTACAAGGAGCAGTGTGTTCCGCTAGAGAGGCAGGAAGCTCATCCCTTGGAAACGTACTCGGCGCCTGGATTATAAGACGAATACCTCGAAGGTATGATCTCAGTGCAGCCCGTCACGACAGCAGCGAGTTGCGAAAAGCGTCTCTCGCGCCGATACTAGTAGGAGTGGGATTATAGCTCCCGTGAAGTCCCGCTCCGAGCGTTCATTGGCTACAGGGACAGTGCTGCATGGGCTCCAGAGGACCTGGCCATTGTAGTGAAGGCCTGCCGTAGCAGGTTTGTATAAAGGTGTTTGGGCTCTTTGGCCGCCGCACGCCGTCAGTAGCATGAAGGCTCTCGGGATTCGCCTGTCCAGAACGTGTGTTATCGGCGAGATTCCAGCCGCCTCGACATTAATCTGACATACCCTGACCCTTCATAAATACGTTATAATGTGTTGAAGTCACGTTGTTCGCAACTGTGGTGTACTAAAAAAAGTCTATACGACAAGGACGCCATCTTTGGGCGATACATTCTGTCTCTATGAGCACCAGGTGTGCGTTGCAGACCAGCGTCGCGAAGCCAACCTATTCTTGAAGCGCATGGTCGTTCAACTGCACTGAAATTCACTAACAGTATGTCTCTAAGCAGCGCTCCGTGATATTGATGCATGCTACTGCTATAAACAGTGATACAGATCAGTTTGATGCGTTTGCATAGTTAGCGGGACCCTCATACCTGCCAGCACGTAGGCCAGTTACACTTACCCATAACGTATTTCGGATATTGATTACTACCCTAGACAATCCATGCGCTATAATTTCTGAGATCATTTTGAGAAAGCAGTACGGAAGATACTACCAAAGTACAGAAGCGAATCAGTACATGACCAAGAATTTTATGCTTGGCCGTCTTGTCCCGAGAGCACTCGTAGAATGCAGCATTTACTGCATCCTTTGCGAGCGGCATGTTGCCAGAATATAAACTAAGCTGCGCTGTGACCAAGCGCTTGTTTGA
This sequence comes from Haemaphysalis longicornis, assembly GCA_013339765.2. Classification (NCBI taxonomy): domain Eukaryota; kingdom Metazoa; phylum Arthropoda; class Arachnida; order Ixodida; family Ixodidae; genus Haemaphysalis; species Haemaphysalis longicornis. Next base: position 36,984 of record JABSTR010001860.1, on the reverse strand, counting down.
AGCAACACAATTAGGCCCAGAGATCCTGCAGAAACTCTCACAACTAAAACCACACGGCCTCATAAAGTAACTCACTTTTCCAAAGGCACATTTTGTCGTTTGTGAACTGCTTAACCTTAACTTCAAAAAATGAGCCCAACCAGTGGTCAGCTGTTCGTTAAAGTAAAAAAAGAAAGTGAACGCGCAGATTGCGTGTGTGAGCACTAGAACCTTCATTTCTTGATTAAGATCTGCATTCCGACACTACCGTTGAGCGTCCCCCTTTGCTTCCCATATCCTGTGACATGGCAGAGTTTTTGACATCTTCAAAAGACTCGTGCGCCCTAGATGGCTTAAGTGTAAAGGAATGTCTAGCATTCCAGAAGCTGCACAGCGGTTTTCTTTATGCCCGTAATAGATATTTTGTTTCTTCCCCATTTGCACACCATTCGTTATTTCGTGGTTGAATTAGCTGTCCTTTGTTCTTGTCATACGGTTTGGAAGTGCACATGTCAACCAAAACCGAGCGTTCCACTGTGATGAACATTTCCGCTTGAATGATATTCACTGGATATGTAGAACTGGTTGTCAGGCATTGGTTTACTCACATGCCCGGAAAAGATTTCTCAATGACATACATTCGAAATGAAGCCGCATTCTTTGACCGCGCTGCAAGATGAAACCCATCTCTCAATGTGCAGTATCACGTCTAAACAATGCTATTGGCGGTGAGCGCGAACACAGGCGGCGCTGCGAAGCGCGCCTCCGTGACATCAGCTTATTGATTCTCGCATTTGTAGTCTGCTTCACTCAGGATCGCTCTCCCTGCTGTTTCTTTGCGCTCGTTCAACGTCTGATGCTTGTCCGCACCAGAATGGGCGTGTGGGTAACTTTTTATTATAATAATAGGCTTAAAATCGCATACACTAGCTCATGGTGTCAATTAAAGTGTAGTTTTGGATACCGCTATGGGAGAAACATTGCCGGCGCACCCCATTCCTTGCGAAGCCACTCCTGTGCGGAGGGTGAAGAGTCGGAGCTAGACGTCCGCTTCTCATGTAGCATTTGAACAAAAGGAACAGTCAGCTGCTAATAACTGACAACAGCGAAAATGGAAGACCAAAACAAATTCTAGGCCTTCAGGGCTGTTGGCTTTGGCAGAAGGCATTACAATTCCGGTTATCATATGTAAGGTAAAACAGTTTTTGCAACCTTGCCGAACGCTCGAACGCGTTTTGTAACATCACTTTACCTTGTCAAGGCATAAAAGTTTGCCAAAATGTAGGTTGAGTTCCAAATAACCATACGCGCGTGCTGATTCTATACCAGGCATCTAACCAGTATGGATGTTTATTGAGCAAAGCGAGTCACGTCTTCGTTAAATTTATAGTAACACATATATGTTTGTTAAGACCTGGAGGGATGTTTCGGAACATTTTGCACAGCCATATCTTCCCGATATTCGGATATGCGTTATAGAAAAACTTCACTCAAGAGGAGGAGGAGGAAGGTTGGGAGGGGAAAATTTTGTTTAACAATTAAATCGATCTGGTTAGTGGACCGGGTTCTCAGTCCAGGACAAGAGAGTAAAAGTAATTTTCTTTAAATCATAGAATGCCATCCCGAGTAGAATAGGATTTGTCCTTCGCGCCTGGAAAGGTTGAAAAGCAATAAAAAGCTACTTGGAATTCTTCTTCGGTTTCGAGTCTTGTAATATATGCAGGTATACTATTTATTACGTTAGTTGGCGAGTATATCATGCCTTCAACACCGTAATCATGTCATCATTGTTCGAGTTGAGAGTCACTTCGTTATGATAACGATATAATTACAATAGAAATTCGGAGAAAAAAAGCCGCCTTCGAGTACTGTGGACCACGTTGTCTTGGGCGCGATCGCGGTGGCGTAGCACAAACCTTCTCATTGTATTTGCATGTGAATAAACCAAGCACGCTGCGGATATGCACCTTCTTGCACGCAGCCGTAATGAAAGCCAATTTGTGAAGAAGGGAATGTATGCCATAAAAAATGAAGGAAATATCCCCACGACCTTTGCGAGGCTCGCAAACTTCCGAAACCTCCTAATAAGAAGCTGGTGGCGGCGCAGAAAAATTAATGCGTTGGGCAGAAAAAAAGCAAGAAACAATGATCAAATACAACACAACAACGAAGGAAGCAGAATAAAGCCGCTTTATTACCTGCTGTGCGATGAGCGTGTAGAGGCCGCTGCTTGGTACGTAGTATTAAACTGTTGAGTCTTTATAGGAGCATCTCAAAAATACTGCAGGGAAGCCTACGCATTTTGAATACTTATCGAGAAGCTCTGATCGCTGATCCTAGCGAATAATCAAGAAAGGACGAGTTACACACGAACTTCTGACCGATACTCTGAAGAAAGTTGTTCTCCATCTCTTTGTGCGTTGCAAACTTGTGGGGTATACAGCTTCAAATTATTCAGATGCGTCAGAAGATAGCAAAATAACTGAGTCGCTACAAATACGCTTTTTAACGCACTACAGCAACGAAGCGGGCGATTTCTAGCCCAGGCACTGTTGCCCCTCACAAGCGGAGTGTAGCAGACGACAGCGGCGCGAATCCCTAAGCCGACGTCAGAGCCAGGGGGCGCCACTCAAATATCTCACCACCAAAAGAAAAATTCAGTTGGGAATATCAGTTGTGAACCGGAAATATTATGCGAAGGTGAGATAACCGTTGGCACGAGAGAACCGGGGGCACGACACCGCTACGAAGTCAGTCATGTCACTGCATCTCTTGGCGCAGGTCGTCCTGCTCGGGTGCTTTACGCCTTCCCCGATGCCCCGCGACGCCTCCCTGGCTGCAAGCTGCAACTCGACAACATTCCATAACCCGCCCGTCGACCAGAAAGCGCGTCCTGCCCAGCAACAAGCCCTCCCCCTCGTCACCTGCTCACCCCTCCGGCTCCCGCGAACAATTACCGGCCATGGTCAACCAAGCCTATTTAAGGAGCCACTGCACCGGACCGGGACGGGGCACGACACCGCTACGAAGTCAGTCATGTCACTGCATCTCTTGGCGCAGGTCAGTCACCCCCAGCACGTTGCTTATTGCGTGCATTCAAATGATTCCTTTTTGATCGCGGTGTCGTGCCCCTCCGACACACTAGAGTCCTGCCGCAAATCCTTGCTAAACTTGCTGTTCTCTGTCTCTGCAAATGCCCTCAATGTTTATTTCTTGCTAATTCTCTCAGGAGACGTTGAATTGAACCCCGGTCCCCAAAATGTTACGCTTGAATCTCTCGCGGATGCCATCTCCCTCATAGAGCGGTCCCAGGCCTCTGTTCTTTCCGAGCTCGCATGCATTCGTTCCGCGCAAGCCAACTTGCAACAAGCTCTATCCCGCCTTTCTCTCCGCGTGGACACCCTCGAAAAAAAGATTTGTACTGACCAGTTGGGGGGCTCGCCTAGTTCTGCCACCGCCAACGACACTATTTCCGACCTAACATCTAAAATTAAGGTACTAACTGAAAAATGCGACGACTCTGAGAACCGCCTCCGTCGTTCTAACCTTATATTTTTTGGATTACCGGACGCCGACGGTGAAACGTGGGACGAATCCGAGGGCAAGATTGTCTCATTTTGCTCCAAAAATTGTTCTCTGAACATGATTACACTGATATTGAACGGGCGCACCGGCTAGGCCGTTTTCGCCCCGGAAAAAATCGACCCATTATCATTAAACTTACGCACTTCAAAGACAAGTCAAAAATTCTTTCAGCTGGACCAAACCTTAAGGGCACTTCATTCTTTATTCGCGAGGATTTCTCTGAACGCACACGACTAGCCCGGAAGAAGCTTCGAGCACACGGCAATCAGTCAAATGCTTCCTTCAAAATACGATTTGATCGGCTCACAATAGGCGACAAACATTTCATGTACAATGCCGAGTCCGATAGCATCGTTGAACTGAAATCATAGCGGTCCAAGAGTGCATCCACGCCTTTACCTCGGCGATCCCCAGAGTCATCATGTCCGACTATTCCTACCTACAACCCCACGTTTCATACTATGTCTGCCATCCTCACAAACGTACGCAGCTTTTTGCCGAAAAAGGAGGCTGTGGCGGCCCTTCTTGATGATAACTGCACATACCTCGCTGTTTTCACCGAATCCTGGTTGACCCCCGATGTCGACAATCACGAGCTTCTTCACAGCACTTCGTTGTTTACCATGTAACGACGCGAAAGGGTTGGTCAGAGAGGTGGAGGCGTTCTAGTGTTTGTGAAATCCAGCATAGAATCCAACCTTGTAACTACGAGCTGCGAACACGAAATTCTCTGCATCCGTATATCTCTCCCTACATGCACGAACATCCTGATCGCCTGCTACCGGGCCCCCGACTGCGACCATTCCTTCATTGAAGATATTTCCTCCGTCGTCCTCGATTTGGCTACCCGCTTCCCACGGGAAAACTTAATACTTTGCGGAGATCTTAATTTCCCTGATATTGACTGGACTAATTTCACGGCCCACACAGAGCAGTCTAGGGACTTCTTAGAATTTGCGCTTCTTTATAATTTTACACAATCAGTCAATGAACCAACTAGAGGTTTGAATACGCTTGACCTTATCCTCACTTCAAAACCGGAACTTATCCAATCGGTGTCGTGTGCTAACGGCCTAAGCGATCATAGCATTGTACTGTTCAACATTTCGAGTCGCATACCAAGGCGCCAACCTCTTAATAAGTACAACCGTGACTACAATAAAGCTGACTTCTCCCTTATTAACGAAGAACTTGAACAGTTCTACCTCGCATTCAACCAGAGTGCGTTTACCAGATCGGTGAATGAAAACTGGCTGTTGTTTAAAAATAAAATCTTAACCCTAGTTGACCGCCATGTCCCCCTCGTCTGCATTCGCGGTGATGCGGATAGGCCCTGGTACTCCAATACCATAAGAAAATTATCACGTAAGAAAAAACGCCTCTTCCGGGCGGCAAAGAAATCTCCCTCTCCCTCTAAATGGGAAAAATATCTTCACAGCTTACACGAATACACTGCAATGCTTAGGCGCTCTAAAAAGAAATACTTCCACAATTACCTCTGGGATATCCTACGCACAAAACCGAAGAAGCTTTGGAGATTACTTGGCACGAAAAACGCCCACTCCAACAGCATCCCTCTCGTTGACTCGGACGGCTCGCCAACCCCGAAGGATCAGTGTCCTAATGTCCTTAACTCCTATTTCACATCTGTATTCACTTGTGAACCTAGCCACGATACCCCCAATTTACGACGCTCGGACTATAGCGAGATGCCTCCCATTGAAATAACTACAGAGGGTATCATAAAACTCATCAACAACCTGCAGTCCTCTAGTGCTCCCGGTCCGGACAATATTCCAGCAAAGATATTAAAGGCTACCAACACAGCATCGAGCCGCTTTCTCCAAATTATTTTCACCCAGTCCATTTCTGAAGGCACCATTCCGGACGATTGGAAACTGAGCAAAGTTACACCTGTCTTCAAATCCGGCCATAAATCCGACCCATCCAACTATCGCCCCATCGCGCTAACCTGCATCGCATGCAGCTACTAGAGCACATAATTTATTCCCATACCGCTGCTCACCTGGACAATAACAATTTCTTCTTTCACAACCAGCACGGGTTCCGCCGGGGTTTTTCATGTGAAACCCAGCTTTTCCAGCTGACTACAGACCTCAACCTCAACCTAGATTCTTCTTTTCAAACAGATGTCATCTTTATTGACTTTTCCAAAGCTTTCGACCGTGTCCCTCACCAAAGATTCATTAGTAAACTCTCTTGCCTTTGCCTGCACCCGCTGATATTATCGTGGATTAGATGCTTTTTAACAGATCGCTCCCAGTTCACCACCGTCGCCGGACGTCAGTCGCGCACAACCACGGTAACGTCTGTGGTACCGCAAGGCTCAGTCCTCGGCCCCCTTTTATTTTTAATCTACAAATAATTTACCGTCTGGCATCTCCTCCTCCATCCGGCTTTTCGCAGACGACTGTGTTCTGTACAGGAAAATTTCTAGTAAAAATGATCAGCTCCTTCTCCAAAACGACCTAATCCACTTAGAAAACTGGTGCTCGCTATGGATGATGCAACTAAACGTTTCAAAGTGTAAATCCATGCACGTCACCCGCAAACACTCTCCCGATCGCTTTACATACTCGGTTACCTCAACTGACTTATCACGGGTGGAGACCTACCGGTACCTCGGTGTCCTTTTAAACAGCAAACTAACCTGGTCTGACCACATCCAAATACTTGCAGCCAATGCCTCTAAGATCCTCGGGTACATCCGGAGATCGCTATCATGCTCACCTGCTCGAGTCCGCCAATTGGCATACACTACCTTTGTACGCGCAAAGCTTGATTATGCTTCAGCAATTTGGAACCCCCATCAAACTTATTTGATAAATTCTCTTGAGTCAATTCAAAATCGTGCAGCCCGTTTTATTTCTTCTACGTACGGCTTTCCTTCGAGCATCTCATCTATAAAGTCGTCCCTCGGTCTCCCCACACTTGTTTCTAGGCGGAAAATAGCAAGGCTCTGTCTTTTTCATAAACTATATTATACATTTCCCGACATGCACACTTCATTATTGCTACCCCCACTGCGCACCTCACGCCGCCTACATAACTCAATGAGCAAGCAGCGCCTGTATGGCTCCACAAATGCGTTCAACAAATCTTTTCTTCCTATCGCCATAGAGGAGTGGAATAACCTGCCTGAATCTATAGCAACTGAACGCGACCCTAACAAATTCAAGATGTCATTAACAGTACACGTATACAATTAGACCCCATGTCCGAACAGCATGTAGTACGACCACACCCAGATGTTAGTGTAAAGTTTCCATGTATGGTGTTCTCCTTGCTCTTTTTTTTTATCGCTGTTACCTCATGCGCTAATCTGATTCTTATTGACACATCCTCCTCCTATTGGCGCCCCATGAGTCGTGTCCTCCTTATTTCCTCTTGTGACTACATGTGCTCACACTACTGAAGGGATCACTACAAGCCTGTTGTCCGCCACCTTTGCTTGTGTGCCCTCCTTACTGCTGGCTCACCTTTTCATGAATGATGTTGAATCTGTTGTATTTTCTCCCTCGTTTATTTTTCTTAAGCCATTGTTACCCCATTGTTACCTCGTTTTATTTTCATATAAGCCATTGTTACCCCATGCAGTCAAGCGGCTGCTGGGATGAGTCCCTTCTTGTTTCTCCCCCCAAACGGCTTTTACATGTTGCCCGATCTTTCTCTTTGGTGTTTTTCCTCCTGTCTTGTTTTTTCTTTTGTTTCTCCGAACATGTATGCGCTTTCATGTTTTTCGCCTCACCCCATTTGTACAATACCCCTGTTTTTGCTATTGTCATGTTTATGTAGTCTTATTGTTCTTGCAGATGTCGTGTTTACGGGGCTTTAATATTGCCCCTGTGTTTTCCCTTTGTTTTATCATGACCATCGGAAGCTCTCGTTTCTGCCCCCCCCCCTTATGTAATGCCCAAGACAGGGCCTTTAAGGGTAATTAAATGACGATGATGATGATGATAATTATTAAGGGTCAAGGAGTGGATCACCAGAGAAGGCAAGGGGGGCAAGGAGCGGCAGAAACCTTAATGTACAGATGAAGCCAAGACTTTTGCAAAGATAATTTGGTCGCAGATATCACAAGACCACGAAAACAGATCAATGGGGGGCCTTTTTCCTGCAGTGGCCGTAGAGACAGTCTGATGCTGCTGCTCATGACGGCGCACATCCTCCATGCCGCCGAAAAGTCCATTCCCCAGGCCTTTAGTGCTCCGCACAACCCAAGCAGGCCATGGTGGAATGAGGACTGCAGGTGGGCGCGACAGGCCAAGAACATGGCCTGGGGTGTCCTTCGCAGGTACCCCACGTCGGCTAACTTATTTCTTTTAAAAGAGCAAAAGCCTTGGGAAACCGCATGCGCCGTGAGGCAAAACGGGATAGTTGCCCTCCTTCATAACATCCCAAAACTCATACAAAGACACACGCAAGGTATGGACACGAATACGTAAACTAAAAGGACAACATACACATAGCCTGCCCTTGGTAAGCACGACTGGGGACGCACTAGAAGATCAGGCTAACGCACTTGCACAACATTTTCAAAACGTGTCCAGCTCTGCACACTACACCAACACTTTCCTGAAGGATAAAGCCGCTTGTGACTACAAGTCCCTACGCGACAACAACAAATCACACACTTCTTACAATTGCCTGTTTTCACTACATGAGCTAAAGGGTTCTCTGAGCGCGTGTGAGCCCTCAGCTCAAGGCCCAGACAGCATTACATATGCAGTATTACAGCACTTACACACAGACGCTCTTGTAACTCTCCTTCACCTTTACAACAAGATATCGCTTTCGGGGCAAAAAGAGAAAGATATATCAAGTTTTTGAACAGGAGCCTTACGGACGACCTAATCCCTATGGAAGAAACAGACGTAACGATAAACAGAGTCATAGCTGATCTTCTTCGCGAACTTCGTGGTTTGTCTGGAACTTCGTTTTCGGTTTACTTTGTAAACTTTGGTGTGCAAGCGTGCTCATTTCCGGGAGTGTACAAGCGGTGAAGTATACTTCCCCGGATTGGGCATGAGAGGTAGCAGGTGCGTATAAGAAGTCTGACGATGTATAGTATGGAGAAGGGCCTAGCACGGTAAAAAGGGGATAATTACCAGTAGTACGCTCTCGGGCAGTGTTATAGATGGATTGGTTAAAGGGGAGCGTTGTATCACAATGACGACTGTTGGGGCAATGTACATAGAAATCTTGTCGGAAATGATTCGGGGAAAACGTTCGGTCAGGCCGTTGGTTTAGGGGCAATATCCGGTTGTTTTTTGCACATAATGCGAAACACACACATACTCTTCAACGATAAAGTAGAGGCTTCAATTGCGGTAACTAAGGAGGATTCGCGGGGCGCCATGGTGCAAAATAAAGTTGCCTAGGATGATGTCACCCACTTCTGCAGCAGCTGCATAGCGTACTGGTGCTGTTCTTTTTTATCTCTTCGGGTCATCAACCACCGTCACTGTCCAACGGTGACCAACCGTCGTCACAATAGCTATATTAATATGCTGGCAAGGGTTTATATTTTTAGTACCGACTTGTTTTAATGGCCAAACGAACACGATAGAAGCTGCCGAAAACATGCTGGAGCAGTTGGCAACCGCTTGAGATGCTGGCAACCGGTCCACGAGGAGACGTATTGCACCAGGCTTGTTCAGAGGCCAGGCCAGAAGAAGCGGCTACGGAAATTAGTCCTATTTTTCCGGCGAACCAAGGTACCCAGCTGTTGCATGGTTATGGCAAGCATCGAGAATAATGCAGGGTACAACTGGAACCAGTACGGCGGTGATTTCGATGGGAAGTGGTCCCGGTATAGATTCAGAATTTATTCAACTGAGGCGGAACACGGCTCATTGCGGGTGATGTGTGGTCGGTAAGCAGACTGTGACAGGGGACTATGACGTCGAAACTTGGTTGTTCTTGTACGACCGAGATAGTGTCAACAAAAAGTGCGCCGCTTCAGATTTTTCGATAAGGAAGTGCCTAGAATATGGTATCACAAAAACTAGAGGAACATCAAAATGGGGTGCGACCTCAAATCCTGATTCACAGATGTATTCGACAGGATGCTGTGCAAAAACTGTATGCGGAGGTGCCCACAGAATATATCACACGTATATCGAAGGTGTTTTGGATCTATAATGGTGTGTCAACATCGCTGTCTTATATATAAAAGAATAAGAATATCTTGAAAATAATAAGGAACAACGTAATTCGGCTGTTTATTGCCAAAGACCCGAGTATGGCCAATGAGGCGATTTGTCTCTACCAAGGCTATCGATGAGCTCTGATTGCGAAAGCTTTTCTTCCCAGAGTCCATCGCCACGATCGGAAATGTCTGAAGTTTGCCGTTCACATCTCCACAACTCTTACATGAAATGAACCTTCAAAATTTGTCCCAGCGATGGGTCCTCGGCAACTGTCGATAGTGCCCTTTGCTGAACAACCCTCTCCAGATATGCCTGAAACATTTCACCATACCATCAGAGAGGAGATATCGAATTTCCTACGTCTTATACTTCATTCGAGTAAAGCTGATGTGCCTCTCACTGTTCAACCTATATCCAGTGTAGGGGTGCCTGTGACTGATCCATAAACTGTATGCACGGAAGGGCGCACACGGACAATTGTTTATTCATACGAGTGTTACATACAGACACGGCTGCTGATTTTCTCTGCGCATGCACTTACCCGGCTCCACAGTCTCATATATTCCCTGAAGAGCAAGCGAAGCCGAGGCGCATGCAAGACAACTACCATATATGCTTCTCCTTTGGATTCCCTGTACATGTGGCCCGTGCTTGCCACCCTGTGCTACCACAAGCTAAAACGGCTCATGATTCAGTCATTGTGCCTATGCAAACTAGTGTCGCATAGCCATGGGGCAACTGCCAACATTATTAAAATACGACCTTTAAGATTCGAAAATTGCCGATTGCGTTCTCCCCGTCGTTGTTCTCTTCCTCTTATGTGTCATCAACATGCGCTTCCTGACGCAGGAGCGGAATCTCGGTAGCTTCAGGGGCACGAACTGTTTAAACGGAAAAATAGCAAATCCCCGTCTATTTCCGGTAAATGTGATAAACGTATCTTAGAATGAGTTGTTATTCTTGCTCTTGCAGATACAAGTGAAGTGATTTCCATGATGCGTCGGAACTGCTTTTCTTCCTGAGAATGTTTTGACACCATGAGCTGGATTTATGTTTCTAACTGGTAGCGCGCAACATATTTCCCCATTTGCTACATGCACTGCCCGAGCAGTCATCAAAGACACTGACTACACTACCGAAATTGTCGTTTTGTCTTTATGTTCTCGTTACGTTATTCGTAGATGTAACTTCTTTTGAAATAATACAACCGTGGTCGATTGTGCCAACACTGAGCTTCAAATTATTTCGCAGAAGGATCCACGTACAACTGAAGAGTTTTTGCTGAGTGGAAGGATTTTGTTGATGAAGACTTCGATATCACGTCTCTAAGTTCAGTAATGTTTGGCCAATCAAGCGCGACCATGAATGATAGACCTGTCAAATTCACGCTATCCGCCGTTATCATTCACGCGAATAGAGTTACCACTTAAATTTGCCATTAGCACAAAGTGGCACTACAAACATGAATACCCGTGACCTCACCATTGTTTCCTCAGCCTGCTTCTTGTCGAATCAAGAGACGATATTGTATACACGGGCTCCATCCATAGCGTTGGTGTTTCAGGTATTCGGACTTTATTTTCACTACATGGAATGAAAACAGCCCATCCCACCAACGCCTCAATTGGAGCCGGTGTCTTCAAAATGTTCCTGGGTGTCAATTTGGGTCCAAAAAAGGGCCCGCAGCTTTCTACCGGTCTCAACCTCTTCCGGTCTTCGTTTATCTGTAAACAATCTCAGTTGAATATAACGTCAGCAGTCGCAAATTGGTTTAACAAAGATACTGATGAACCTTACCAAGTATTTGTGCCGGAACGAGGTAATAATAGCAAATACTACGAGGACATGCTAGAATCTACTTCATTCGTTCATCACAGAGAACATGGTTGTCACCAGTTGTGTGGGGTGCGCTAGTAGTGCATTGACTAAGACACACAGATCTGGCCACCATCTCCCTTCGTCGCAAAACCTGCTGTTGCACCAAACATTTATTTGCACATTTGTACTTTAACTAAAAGCGTAAGGGTTCGGGCTAGTTGGTAATTCATTGTCAACACAGCGGGAAAAAGATCAGGGACGAACGAAGACACCAAACAGCGCTTGTTTGTCGTCTTCCTTCGTCCCTGGTCTTTTTCGTGCTGTGTTGACAATAAATTGTACTTAACGTTCCCAATGCCTGGCAGGACCAGATCAAGAAGGGTGTGAGTTGGGCGTGTTGATAAACCTTCATTATTAGACATCACTGAAGATGAATACAAACGACACAAAATCATAAAAAATAAAATACATCACTGCACCCGCAAATCATTTATTTCGAAAAAAAAACTGCTTATGGCCATTTAAAACTGCCCAATAAGCCAGTAAATTTAAAACTGCCCAATCAGCCAGTAGAACAAGACGTTTGCGGGGATAAATTGGTCACAGGTAACACAGGACTGGAAAATTGGAGAATAATGGGAAAGGCCTTTGCCTCTCCCATTAGAGTTACCACTTACATTTGCCATATATCACAAGGTGGGCGAACAAAAATGCACACCCCTAACCAAACGATCGTTCTCTCAGCCTGCGTCTTGTCGAATCAAGTGGCGATATTGAACCCACGGGCTCCATCTATAGCCTTGGTGTTTCAGTTATTCGGACTATATTTTCACTGCATGCAATAAAAACAGCCCATGTCACCAACGCCTCAAATAGAGCCGGCGGTTTCAAGATGTTCCTAAGTGTCAATTTGGGTCCAAAAAAAATCCCGCAGCTTTCTACCGGTCCTGACACTTTCTGGTCTGACACGTTCCGGTCCTGACACGTTCAGATGAGATTAAGAAGTTTGCTGGGATAAATTGGTCGCAGTTAGCACAGGTCTGGTAAAATTGGAGAATAATTGGAGAATAATGGATTGGGAAAATTAAAGAATAATGTACGCCCCGCAGTGGGCGTACATAGGCTGGTGACGATGGTGATGTCTGCTTACGTACCGGTGGGTACGTATTATGTCGGACCATGCGACCGCTTGGAAAAAGCCACCGTGGGGCTCTCTAGAGACCCGTGGCGTGTTGTGGAGACCGGCGCAGCGCGCCCACCTCCTTTTTTGCTCATAACCCTGAACCTATCTCCAACATCAATCGGAAAACCCATTCGGTAAATTACCTCTACTTACCCATTGGGTAAATCACGTCTACTAGAGTACTATAGAGGTAGTGAGCCCTAATTGCGTGCGCAAGTTCAAGAGCTGTGCGAGAAGGTGGCAAAAGAGGATGCTGTAGCTAAATCATGTTCACAGGGGCAAATAAATGAACCGTTTTCCTTGCCAGTAAATTGTGATGTGTAATGTAAGTTTACACTGTTGTGGAGCGAACGTGGAGAAACTTCCTCGCGTGTGCAAGATATTGGTGTGTTCCTCAAGTTAAGAGAAAGCAGCCGAACAAATTATTCCAGGCGATTTGAGGAGGGTGGGTGAGTGCTGACTCAGGTATTCGTGTGACAGCCTGTTGGTTGCTTTTTATTTTTCTTGATAGACGCAATACTTTTTTTATGATTGTATGAGAATATTGACTAGAACGAGACTGGTCGCCTTTTAAGTTACCAGCAGCAGGAGTGTCATCCAGTAGACGCGGTGATAGTTTTGAGCGGGCAGTTTTGAAAGGAGCATTTGAGTGCGGTTGCACGGAGGAAGTTTTATAATTATGTATGTAGCATTATCATTCCTTTGCCCATGTACCAATGTTTAGATGCTGGAGGCCACGGCAAAAACGATTATAAAAATATCAAAAATACCTGTGCTCCAAAGCATGAAATTTTTCTGTTTTAAACTTCCCATAAACCCGTCACCACAAAGACATATATGGCTTAAAAAGTTTCTTTGTTCGATGACGTATCCAATGTGCACTGTCTAACACCCACGAATCTGATTTTGTTTTTATTCACAGTTGGGCAGGTATTCATTTCCGGGTTGTTTTTTTCAGAGGAATATGCCAAAGAGCTCTAGTTGAACCCACTCAAAATTAGTCACCTAGTAGTACATGAAGTACGAAGCTTTGTAGGCTGGAGGCCTTTAAAAAACATTACAAAGAATGTAATAAAATAAAATAAAAAAACCTGTTATTTTTAAATTTTCTGCCAAGACGTCTACAAGAAGACTTGTGATGATGATTCCTATTGGTTTCCCCTTTGAAGCGGGTTGATGACATCTCATCTTACCAAAAACGACTAATATAACCATGTTTTACACTCTTGGTTTAATACTAGCACTGCTTAGGGCAGGCACTAAAGCTTATTAGTCCCGAAATAATTTCTTTTCCCTGTTACAGGTTGTAACTGTCCTAGACAAAATTCTCCTCTCTGCTTTTCGTCCACCAGCATTCTAATCTTCTTTTCGTCCCCTCGACAGCGTTGAATTTAACTTCATCTCGGATACCCTGAAACCCTAGGGCTTCTGAAAGCCCAATATTCCATTCATGTAGATTTGGCATCTCTCAAATTTGGCATCTGTATCACATACAAAAGCTTTTTTTGTTCCGTGCGGTACGCACTTTACAGTAAAAAAAGCCCAAATCACATCCAGTTTTTATTCACTGTTGGTAACGTGTCCTTTTCAGAATTTTTTCACAGGGTTTTCGGCCAAGAGCTTCATTTGAGCCTACACAGAATTCGTCATCTGGCACCACATGACGATGATGGTGAATATTCAAGATGATAATATTGTCACAGAACTCTTGACATTTTACATGGCAATGCACTGAAGCACCTGGTGGTCATTACATCCTATATTTCATCTATGGGAACGTGCCGCATCAGTGGGTCGCAGAAGGCAAGCCAAAGCGAAGACGAAAAGTTCGCCTAGAGGCAGACTGGCACGAGCTGGGCTGGCATACTCGGTTTTAGACTCGCATTAGTCTGAATTAGCATTAGTCTGATTCTTCAAGAATAGGTTGCTTTTATGCACAGGGTGTAAATGTTCCTATCTGGCTTGTAACATCGTTTTAGTTTATGCTGCGGTTCCCATCCCTGTCCATGGTAACAGCACAGCAGCACCACACCTCGGATCATCGAAGTAGGCGACACATTCGTCGACGCACGATGCCTCCTGCCGAGACCACACCCGTTGCGCCCCTCATTATTGTTTCTCAGCCCCATGACCCAGGCTTTTTCACCCGTGAGGACGACACCGACGAGGAAGAATGGATACGCATGTTCGGACATGCCAGCGCCCATAATAGGTGGAATGGCAGAATCATGCTGGCTAACCTGTCATATTATCTAAGAAACACAGCCCAACCTAGGTATGAGACCAATGAAGACACGTTGACCAGATGGAATGATTGCAAAGGAAAGAGGCGGGAATAATTTGAAAGACCAGTGGATCACCATCTCGCCACACGCCAATAGCTCGCTTCGCACGGCCAGTCCTTCACTGCATCGTACATCAGATATATACACGATGTTTTGGCACTCAGCCTAAAGGTTGATAAATAAATGTCCGAAGCCGACAAGGTAGGCCACGTTCTCAAAGGCATTGAAGATGACGCCTTCTATCTGCTGGTGTATAGCGATGCCACTACCATCTACGGCATTATTAAGGAATGCTTAAATTTTGAGGATGCGAAATGCCGCCCCATTGCCCACCACTTTACTCGACTGCCTCACACGGCGGCAACGTCGCCGTGTCAAGATGTGTCCCTGCCCCTACGCACACCGCTGACGCTTAACACGGAGACTGAGGCTGAGACCGGGAAGAAAATTGTACGCCATGAGTTTAAGTCTATGGCTCCAGTCGCTTCGCACTGCGCGCATTAACGTCATTGCCCCACGATTTCCCTCCTCCAAGCCGTCTTTAGAGACGAGATAACGTCCCTGGCCCTTCACTCGGTTTGTGCATTGGGATCTAAGGATCCCTGCGACGGCCTACAGCTGCCTTCCGTACGGATGTTCCAGCGCGCTACGATATTCCACCGTGCTACCAACGGCGCAACCCTGGTGCATAGAGAACTGCCGAAAACCGCCGCATCAGATTCAACTGCCATAACGTTGGTAACATCGGTCTTTATTGCCGCAGCAGGTTGTCGCCATTTCCTCGCCAACGGTTTCCAGAGAACACCTACTCCGACGACCACCCTCAACGTTTTCGGCCACGTCCTCAGCAGCATTTCGGTGCGACAACACAGACAGAACTGCTATAGCCGGTCGCCGTCAGCAGAACATCGCCAGTCGCGTTCGCCCCAGTCCCGCGCCTGATTCTGTCGCCCACTTTCTAAACATCCCTATTGAAAAACTACCAAGTGCAGCGCCCAGAGGTGATGCTGCATTAACGAAGCGGCCTACAAATCCTCTGTTGACTTAAAATACAAGACCCAATTTGATAGATGTTCGTGTAAGTTTTTTTGTCGACACAGGCGCCAATATTTTGTATATAAGTTCCAACCTTCGCCGCACTCCTCGAAAAGGTATGACGCCTGTGATATGCCATGCCGTAGGAGTCGCCGATGCGGAACGAGCACCGTAGCCACACTGTGTACCACACGAGTCGTACTTGCCAGACAAGATGACCCTGTCTTGTTCAACGTCCTGGACACATGCCTTTATGACATATTATTTGGATTGAACTTTCTTAAAGGCGACGCCACCCTGACTGGCCGCGCCACGGGCGTTTTACGTCTTTAGCTGCCCACAGCACTCATTGATGACATCACGTCCACTTGCCGGCTTTGCGGCACCGAACATGCTCGATTAAGTCCAAGTACTTGACTTACGTGCCTGTATCGTCGTTCCCGCTAGTTCGAGATGGTGACTACCTCGTCTCGCCCGTCATTTATATACTTATTGAAGGCAACGTGTCCCTTCCTTATGCAGTCGCGATTGCCGCGAAACACAAAATAGGCCTTCCATTTTTCAACTTCAGTTTCTCCCCCTAACTCGTTCTCGTGGAACGTCGCTTGCTACACTGATCCCCTTGGGCAACTGCGAAGTTTCCGTGGTGATAGCTGACGCCTCTGAATCCTCTACGGATGGCCAACGGGACATTTCACTGGCTACCAGCGATTTTATGGAGGTGATAGCTTTGGACCTTTTACTTCCGGAAGCCCATCAGCTCCGCTGTCTTCTAGGATCCCATTATAGGATTTTTGACCGTAAAAACTGTCCTTTTCGTGAGACTTCCCGTGTTGCACACAGCATAAACGCTGGTGTTGCGACCCCTATTTGCTGACGTCCATAGCATGCCTCCCACGCCGAACGTACCGCCATTCAGCAGGAAGTAGAGAATATGTTGCGAAAAGATGTTATTGAGCCCTCTTCTAGTCATGGGCGTCAGCAGTCATGCTGGCCAAAAAGAAAGATTGCTTATGGCGATTCTGTGTTAATTACAGCCATATTAACAAAACAACCAATCAAAAATGACGTTTATTCACTTCCTCGCATTGACGACGCCCTCGATTGCTTGCAGAGTTCGTCGTACTTCTCGTCCATCGACCTAAGATCAGGATACTGGCAAATTGCTGTTTACGCCATGGGCCGCGAAAAGAAAAGAAATTTAAGGTCATGCCAATTGGCCTCGGCAATGCGGCAGCCACATTTTTTGGTTTTGGTTTATTTTTTTGCTTCACGAAAAACAAGAGTAGAAGCTCACTACGAAGTACAGACTTTCGCAGAACCAGTGTAATATTTTGCGTGGCAAAAGCCCATGTGTGTACTTTTTGGACGAATATGTTTAATGTGTTGTTTTTGAGAGATGCCAAGCAATGATGTGTGCAAGTTAGGGCTAAGTGTTTTGCAGCAGTTCTTTTTAAAAGCCAACATCCATTAGCAATGATGAATAACATACACCGTGTGCCTGTATGACTTCGAATGCACTGCGACGAATACCACTACTGTATTTCAATGGCGGAAATGGTTCCTTGTCTTTGAAGTTGTACCATATACGGATACCACTGATGCTATACCTAGTAGAAATAGGTGGAATCGATAAGGCTGTCTAGAGTGGAAGCGGCACATCCTGATCACAAGAGGATACGGCATTCATGGTGGGGTGCACGCGCCAATACGCCCAAAGGTTTCTACCACCAAATTTTCGCCTGAATACATGTGGCTTGTGAATGCATCCTAACGGCGGCACAAAAAACAGCGACACAGGAGCAAATGCCTATGGTGTTTTTCTGAGCACGGGCTGCGTTTCAAAATAAAAGCAGTCATCACTGAAAAGTTCAATATACTTTAGCGAAGTGAAATCAACAGTTCTTCAACAGCACCTTTTTGAAGCGCATAAAACAAGATAGGTTTACCTCAAGACCTGCAGAAAGACGACCGGATGTAGTAGTATTAAGACACTATTAGGTGGCCGTTAGATGGGAGATCTGTTCTTAAAAGTTGTAAGTGATGATGACGGTACTGCCTCAAAAGTTTTATATAAGGGTGTAGAGGTCCGGTACCACAAAAAATGAAGATGCTCTTATTGGCAAATAAAGACACCATGGTTGAGGCGTGACAGCACCCAGAGCGTCAGAGTGTGCTTTGCTAATGGGACTCATTGTGGACACAAAGAAGGATCACGAAGAATAATCCCTCAAGAATGAGGGGGGTCTGAGGTCACGCCATGTAGGATGTGATTTTTTAAACTATTGATATCAGCAAGATATATAGACACGGGTGTAAGTGAACATTGGTTCATCTCGCCTGAATAGTGAAGGCTGCAGTGAAATGTTGAATGTGTAGGTTTTACGGAAGTGTCTTTTTTTAGCAGCAGTAATGGATGCTCGCTCAATAGGCACTTAGAGGAAGGACAGCCGTTCTCTACACTCGTCACAAACTGGTACGACTGTGTAATTTAAAAAATATGCGTGCGCAGCGTAAGTGCGGCTGATTCGTAATTAGCAAACAAATAGTTCACAGAATGTATTTTTATTCTCAGTGAGGTACTTACCTTTGCGGGGTTCAATTGTATGCAGCTGGTTTTGTGATTCTTTGCTCCATTCCTGTTGTCTCAGTTCGCGAAGTCTCCGTCGTATAAAAGCTTTCGTAACTAAATACAGTGGTTAATCCATGCCAGTGCCAACAGCGGCTGCCGCAGACACGGTCGGCGCTTTTGTTTCTTCAAAAGCTACAGTGCCGCGGCATCCAGCATATAATATCATACTTGGTGCGTACGTCGACATTACGCGCCTAATCAGTTGGTTTATCACAGGATTTTTACTTGGTTTTCCCACGTGTAACGCCATCAACAACACTAAACGAATGTTTGAGGGTCGTTTCAATGATGTGTTTTACCATAAATAAAATTCCATGTGCTTCTGATGTAAAAATACTAGTTTGTGTTCAGCTTCTTTGTGCTAGTGAAGTTGGGTCAATCTGCAGCATATAAGACAGCAGAAATAGAACTAAAGGCATTTGTGTAAAATTGGTGTAATGGTATGTGTGTTCTAACTGTAAAAACTGCTGTAAAAAAAGTTCTGTCGGTGCGGTTTTTTGTCGATTAGTCTTAAAGAGACGTCACGAGATCCTGCACACATATCCCAAGGATCAACGAGATCTGTGGGAACAGTCTTGCATAAATTGTCATTCGTGATAGCCCATTCCTGGACCTGAGTGCCAATACGCACGGGTAATCGCCTGGTGTTGGTGAAGTGTTAAGCAGTACATTGGTGGCCGACATACCCGTGGTGATAGAATTACATGCATGAGTAGTCAATATGCCACTTCGAGAGCACATATTATGGCTGTATATGCTCGGTGGTTCGATAGGCACCACTGGTGACATTCACCATATAAGGTCTGGGTGAGGCTCGTCCAAGAAGCTCCAGATACCATGAGGAGCCTGGAGTGAAAAACTGCCTGCAACATTTTCAAGGCTTTTTTACAGCAAGATAACCCTTTCGGAGTTCATGCGCGACCTCACCCAGCTATTGAAGAGATGAACAAGGCATGTGTTTTCTACTCTGTATCACTGGTTGTTCAAAACTTTCAATAAATCCATTGCCCTAATCCACTTAATATTTAGTTTGATGTGCGCAAAAAAACGTTAGTGTATCATCTAGCACAATACCCAAAAAATGATGGTCTTGTTAACATGAATAGGCCCACCAATCCTAATAATATCAGGACATGACCTTCATTCAAGCTGGAAGGACAGCAGAACACAAGGACGCTCTTCAGGATTGACTATAAATCCATTCTCGTGAGCTCCCTTGGCAAGTTTCTTCAAACCAAGTTGTACGCGCCGCTCGGAAATTGAGAGGTTAGAACATTTCCAACTTATATGAATATAATTGACATTGCCAGATTGCGAAAGTGTTGGTAGCAGAGCTTTTTAAGATGTTCATCTTAATGATAAAACGTATACAGCTGTGCACCCCTCCTTCAGGAACCCCATTTTCTTGTTTGTGCAATTCGGTAAGTTCCACACCTAGTCTTATGTGAAATGTACATTCAGGGAGGTAGCTTTCTTCTGTGCTAAGCGTGTTTCCTAATATTCCTAAAGATTTTAGGGTCGCGCAGGATACCGTAATGCTACGCGGTGGCATACGCCTTTTCCAAATCAAAGAAAAGAGACATGCAGTACAGCCTGTGAACAAAAGCATTTTTGACGTGTGATCCAAAGTTATCAAAGGCAATTCGTGGACCATGTCTGTTTAAATATTGCCTTTGAACTTACAAAAATGCCATGGTATTCTAAGAAATACATAGGTCGTCCCTAATCACCATTTAGGGACGTTGATGATACAGCTGGTCAGGGCAATGGGGCGGTGTCTAAAGGTAGAACATGCATCTTTTCCATCTTTCAGAATGGGCACGAGAACTTAATCCCTCCACGCGCTTGAAAAGCCCTCAAAAGGCCATGATTTGTTAAAAAAGTAGAGCGTGCCCACCATGTCTGCGTGGATATATCAGATCACTTCGTATGAGATTTGGTCCATGCCAGGTGCTGAATTTTCACCTGTGACGAGAGCAATCTCAAGCTAATTGAGGGAAACGCAGAGGGGTAACAGTAATTAGATATCTTGTTTTTCCGCATGTACTGGCGCTCAGCCGGATTGTTATATTGCATAACTGTACATGTGCAGTGTAAGGACCTTGATATGAGTTAATGTGTTTTTCAAGTGTATTTGCCTGATGCTCTAGCATATGAGCAGTGGTGCTTACAAGGGGTAGATTGTTTGCTTTGTATCCTTTAGGTTTCCTCATTCTATTGCATACTGTGGGTGTATCTCTGTACGAATTATCAAACAATATAGAGGACCTCCACCGTTCGGTTTCGCCAGTGAGTGGCTGGGCTATACCATGGCTTTACGCGCTCATAATCCATGATGGTTTGGGCAGTGGGGTACCTACGAAGAACACCCCAGGGCTCATTTTCACTTTGTCGAGTGTGCATACATTGTTCGTTTCACCAAGGCCTTCTACGGTAACGAATAAAATCAAAGGTTGGTGGCTTGGACTTTTCAGCAGCATTTAAATTAGGTGCAGCAATGACTGTGAATGTTTAGTCAATGTCTATTTGTGTTTTTGTTGCGGGTGGAATTTTTTATTTTTGTTTTAATTTTGCCTAGTATGCGACGGTATTGTTAAATTTTATGAAAGATTGAAATCTAAGGTCCAACATATTGACATTTAAATACCGCTGGGAAGTTGTCACTTCCATAGGTATTTGCGTCCACCTCCCAATTAATGAGAGGGAACAGATCTGAAGACGCACTAGCCCAGTCGATATGTGAGTATCCAGAAGTATCCAAAAACAGTTTTTGCTATCACGGGCTTCCCAAAAAGTCAACCAATTTAAAGTGCGTGGTTCGTAAGGTAACGCCCGAAAACGTGAAAAACTTCCTAATAAATATTGAGGGTGTTGAGCTTCCTAACACAAAAAATCACCAGAAGCTTAGGCGCCACAGAAGAAATGTGGTAACGTTGTAACTGGTGCGACGTTGTAACAGGCGTCTCTTGTTCCTAAGGTCGCATTGCTGGTTCTAATAGTTATTGCAAGAGAAAATTATTTGATATTTAGTTTATTTTACTATCCAAGTTTCTCTCGTTGATATACGTTGATGTGCAACTGTTATGCCTCATGCTAACGATAAGCTTCCCATCTAAAACATGTAACCACCCAGTTTCCAAAAGGCCATCATAAAAAATTATTCTTTTGGAGGGTTTGAATAATACCGTTTCTTTTTTTCAGTACGGCTGCTGTCGTCGATGTTAACTAACCATTACTTTGAACTCTGAGCCATTCAATTATGCTTTTTCTGCTTGGGCATCACTGAGCTACCAGGGTAATTTTGGGTCTGTTTCTGTATCTGGTTTTTGTAACCGCTCACTAGAGTACTTACATCGGGGTTAGTTCGGTAGCATCTGAACCTTTCTTGAGAAGCCTTCTTTCGGTTTTGTGTTTGATGCTGTGTGTAATGGGCTCTCAATATGACTAAGTAATGATGTTCTGAACTGCACTGTAATGTGGTAAGCATAAAAATATTATTTTACGTTTGGTACAATTTTCTGCCGCAAGGAGATATACCACAATGCGATAACAAGGAGTGTAGTTTTCACGGCAGTTACTTGGCGCGTTCCTCATCCTTTCTAATCTATAGTCTAAAAGAGCGTGTGCACAGACTTCTTAAGCGTGCGGTCCCGCCACCTACATAGTTTTACATGCAATGGTCATAGCCTGTTGCCCCCGTACCTTCTACAGTGCCACTGTGCGTCCCATATTTATATGCCTAGATCACATCTGTTGCTGGTACATCTACGACCTTTGTTTTACAGGACTTATTAAGCAATTCTTTTTCAGCGCAGATCACTTTAGGGGTTGGCATTGTCGTTGTAGCTCGCTCACAGGACCCAAGTAGCCCACATGGCGTTCTCTCGAAGCGGCTGTGGTCGCGGCGTAACCCAGATGCTTCGAAAGCGAAGCGGTTTATATAGTCATAAGCGTTCGAAACTGGTGAACCGCTGGCGATTATCATTATTCTGCCGTTGTTTAGTGCAAAACAAAGAAACTCTAGGGACATTTGAGTCAAAATATAGATAATTTATCAGCGGCACCCGCTCTCATTTAGATAGGAATGCTCGTTGTATTGGTTTCAAGTATAGAAAGCGAAAAAAGGAAGAGTGCAACGAAGTCACGTGCGGGAGGAAAAGCAAGCCCAAAAAGAAGAGAACTCCCGCTGGCGCAGTTTCAGGCATTGTCTGTGCGGGCACTGCGAAGGCGGAACATTTGAATTACATTGACTGGGAGCAGTCAGTGGAGAAAGGCGCTACAGCTCATTATGCCAGATCACTGCTCTGCCTTTCTGACAGCTTTCCAATTGAGTGTAAGGGCTTTGATTTTTTATGTGATAGTAGTCCATTTTATGTGGATACACAGGCTCTAAAACATATAATATCCAGCTTAACAGATTGTCTTTCTTTTGCTGCAAGACCAGGCCCTTAAGAACATTCTTTTTCATGATTTGCTTAGGAATAATGCCACAATTTGTTCGGAGGTTCACAATTTGCACGCGCTGTCTGAATTTAAGAATGAATGAGAGTATCTCATATTCGCATCGCTTGGGAAGGACTGCCATCTTCCAGGTGTCACTCAGAACTTTGACATGAAGAGCATACTCGGCCTCACTAAGGATTCTTAGTAAGACATTGACAATTTTGTCAGCGCCTGTATTTGCAGGGCGCCAGCACATCCTAATAGTGCCAATAAGGCATAGAATGAACAACACTGGGGTAGTTTAAAGTTACCGTACACCTTGGCATAGTTCTCACGTAGGCCACTGGAAAGCTCTGATCGAGCTGGCGAATGACGTCAAAACGATGAAAACACATCCTTGTTTGTAGGAAGTGGGAATGCAAGAGAGCCCTCGACATTTGTCGGGTGTTTACATGCTGCAGGAATGCGCGATTAGAGCACTGCACATTCTCGTCCGTCTTTGCGCCAGCTAAGCGTACAAATTCTGTTGTTTATTATGAAACTGTTGTCCAGAGAAACTTCCGACGCAATAATGAAAAGGGAGAACATGTAGTATAGAGCAGCAATGTATTTTACATAGTCAACCTTCAGCTGGTTCTTTCTGCTCTGATATAAAAAAATGGAGGAAATTGCGTTGACTTCATCTTTGATGTTTTTAATCGCATCTTACTGGCGGCACTTCTCTGACATTTACTGCGCAGTGAGAGAACCGAGTAGTAAATTCCGGCGGCGAATGCTTGGTGCATCAAAAAGCATGCCAGATTTTCGTGCTATCAAACAAAATGCCAGCACTATTTTTTGGAGGTGCGTTATATGTCTTTGCATAACTCAAGCTTGGGCTTTACCCCTCAGCGTGCCCGCACTAAATGTCCTGTCTCGAGTTTTCCCCAAAGCATCCCGTCTGTGTCTATAACTAGCCTCTTGACATATCCCCTCTGAAAGTAAACGGCGATGGTGCAACATTTCTCCTGACCCTGTGCGGGTCTAAACTTCGTCGTTGCTGAAGGTTTCAATGTTGGCCTGAGCAAAACATGGCCGCGGAATGTTTATGATTTGAGCTGATGCTTGTTTTTCCTTCGGGTGCAGGTCGGGTAAAAAAAAAGTGTCATTTCTCTGCTCACAAAACTAAAAAAAATGTTTCTGCCTAAAACTGTGGGTGCATTGTGGTTATGCCGACAGCGCGCCTGGGTCACGTGATACAAAAAAAAAAAAAAACATTCAGCACACCAAGCTACCTTTTTATTGATCGATCCGTTTTACACCCTTCAAATGGTGTGTGACGTGCCAAACATAGGTACAAACCTCAAAGTTTATGAGTACAGACTATGACGCTCAGCGAAAGCCAACTCCCAGCATCGTTGCACACACTGAAGCTGCTCTAGAGCAGAAATATGAGAAAAACAGCGACAACCTGCCTAAATTTGTGTAAACATGCTGTGAGTTTGGAATACTTATTTCAAATTGTTATTTGGCCTTTCATTTGTGAACTATTTACGCAGCAATCTTTGTTATGAATACATAACCCAACGAGAGCACAGACACTTTGTAAAACCATCCTCTACATCAAATTGACCAATCCAATTGGCAACTGACATTGTATTCTGCGCTTGAAGGCAAGAAAAGTTACACCTGCAGAAAAATGTGCTTACTTCTTTTACTGCGCTAGAAAGCCCCAATGACGTTCCACCTGACGTTTTTCAATGGCCTTGGAGTATGTCGTGGCTTATGACAGGTATCGCAAGCTCTATTGCCTACCTAATGTTAGATGTAAAATTCTTCAAAAGCATCGTTAGTTTGGTGTAAACAGGTTCTATGTGACAAAGACTACCGTAGCAAGATTAGCGAATAAGTTCTTTAACCCTTTTTTTCCTCTGCAAGTAATTTTTCCTTTGAGGTTCGTTGTTTTATTGGGCTGTGACAACATTAAGGAATCGCCGATAAGAACACCATATTTATGGTATTGCTAGCCCATAAAGTAAAATAAAATGGTTGCGAAATCGACGCGTTGTCCGTATATAGAAGCACTGTAAACACAAGTAGAGGTGTTTCTGTTCGGCGCGCTCGGGTGCTGCAAGCAGAAGTCCAACTCTTGGAGTTATATTTCACACTCCAATCAAATAGAATGAAAGGTCTAAAAAATGGTTTCCAAAGTACATGTAGTCATACTAAATTTCGGTTCTTTGTTGAGGTGGTTGGTGTCATCATGGATGGTGGTGAAGGACCCGATGATGAGACCAGGCAAGTAGATGGTGAATAAAACGAAATTTATTTACACCAATTTATACATATAATGAAGTATAACACAAGACAAAGAAAAACTGGATTAAAATTTAAAGGCGCACGCAGCGCACAAAGGAGGGTATCGCGGCGCGATCCCTGGTGGGGGCCCAGATGCATCAGGAGCAGAAGAAAGTCACTTGTGCAATGTTTATTTCCAACACTGTGGAGGCCTGCGTTCCAAGGCTTAATATTTTTAATGCAGTTGTTTCCAGTTTTATATTTTATACCTGCTAAAGACGTGTCTTTCCCAAGAATGAATCGATACGAAATCATTTAAAAACCTGTATTTTATTTCTCTCATGGCCGCAGTTAAACAGCAAATGGCCAGTTGTTTGAAAGAGATATCTCTACAGGGGTTTCTAGTTAGATTTGCTATGAGATATCCCCTAGACATGCCACGGGTGTGTATGGGTCAAGGTACAGGGTAGCCAGCACTATTAACCTAAATGTACGTTTCAGTTGCCATCTCAATTTTTCAGCTTCCTTTATTACCCACCGCTTGGCGTGTTATCCGCGGATAACCACAAACATTGTAGGATTTTTACGCAATGTGAACCAAGAAAACAGTCCTGAGATTCTGAATCTGCAGGTAATAGCAACAACGTTGTGGAAACGGAAAACGCCTTGGAATGTCCTTAAAACGTCAAAACTTTTTCTCCACAACATAGCCACCCAAGGTATTCCTTTGTTGTCTGTACAAATCTTTTGACAGTTATGGAAAAGAAAGTTTCTAGTATTGTATCTACTCGGGAAACCGTTGCGGATCGACTGATGAATACAACAGCTTTTCATATATTTTTCTGTTCAGTATTCACTAAAAATGAATCGAATATGCTTTTAGTAAGTCAATATCAGAATCATCCTCATAAAAAGCATAACCTCCACATCTAGTAAAGTATTATCTCTTTCTCCTCAAATGTATTATAAGAAAACACCCGTAATAGAGTCTATTCATTGAAATTTTGTGAGGTACTCTGAATGGAGCTCGCAATGAGTGCATCCAATATTTATAACCTCCTTTCGCCATCGCAGATCGCACAACCCTGGAAGTACTTCAACCTATCACCCATGTGTGCAAGAAGGGGAAATATTTAGAACAGTTGATAGGTAAGCAGGTATGAGCGGTTTGCTATAAACAAAATGGGCACTGTTTTGAAAGATTGCAGAGAATCGCGTGAAGAGTGATACACCCGCTACTCCTTCTTAACCAACACCGGCACTGTATGCAACATAGCATGAAAATGGTCATAAACTTGAAGATAGAAACAATATTTACACAACGGAGTAATAAAAAGAAACGGGTCCTTCTTTATTCCGCTCTGGCTTCCATTTTTGGGAACAATACAGCGGAGGCAAGCTGGTGGCGTTGGCAAGTCGATGAGTGTTTTATTTCTGTCCACGGAAGTGCTGATCTTTGTAAGCAGAAAATAAACACACCAATAATATGGTGTTCCGCCGGAACTTGATGATTCCTGTCACCTTAACAATATTGTCAACGGACGTGGCAACTAGGTAGTCAACACAATTACAACACCTGAATCGACAAAGGACTTCATTCGTAACACTGCCGTGTTTATAAACTATCCTTTGCCTAGAAGCGCTTACGATTGACATTGACTTCCATGTTATGTAAACGATTTTATTTCAGTGAACGTACATTCGCCAAAGCATTCAGGCAGTATTTCCAAAGTCCTTATTTGTATTTGCTTAATTGAAATGCGTTTGTATTGGTTTACTTGTCCACGCTACATGGTATTGTAAACCACTGTACGCTGTTTTGTTGGTATTTCAAGCCCCCTCATTGTACGAATATCTCTATCTTGGTCTACTCTAGTGATGTCTTGTATATTGTAAACCCTTGTAGCCACGTAGGATGAATTACGCTGACGTAACTTGATTTTATTGCTTATGGTGATTGTGTTGCAAACTGAGATATTATGTGACATACACATTTCTGATTTTGTCACGTTCGTTTGTTCCCCCGCTTTGATTTTTTGACTGTTGTTGTATTTACCCGAGTATTTATTGTTTTCCTTTATGTGACCGCTTTTGCATAGGGCACAACAAATAACTAACGAAACAAAAAATAAAAACAATACATAAAAATTTACACATTTATAAAGCTTCATTAGCCGTCATTTTTTTATGGTTTTCATGTTCACCCTACCAACCATTTCGTTGGTAGGGCAAGCAACTGCATTTGGGTGACCTCTAACAAGGCGTGTTAGTTTTTATGTGAAATATGTTATCGGGTTGATTCTACATACCTCTAAAAAGTATTTGGAATCACTCGTTAGCGTACGCTGTAATACTTTACCTTTGATATATTCGCCATTGCTGCCGAATCACTCACCTGTATCTACACATTTATTCGGCTTTTGGTGGTCACATTATTAAAACCGCTTCTATATTGTGTACCAAAATATAAGATAGTCTTTTGCTACACTAAATCAACTATCGTAATTTCCAGAAGCAAATTTTGTCATACACGTGGCGTGAGTTGGGACTTTAACAATTCCATGGGCCCTGTGTGTGTACGATCAGTTTTATGTCACTGCAGCAAGATTAGATGGACATTATGATGTATACGACCCACAGGTTCCGTAGATTTCCGTACTATATCAGGGGGCAAGAGCTATCCTACTTGCAGTTTTTCGTGTCATAAAACATCTTATAAAGCATGCATAATACGACACAGTGCGTTAGTTTGCTGAGTGCCCTGATTTATTTTAATAAATTCAAACAAAAGCGGATTTTAAAAATCTACAGGCAGATATTTGAATCTTTGGGCACTAGCTTACAAAAAATTGTTTATGTTGTGCCTATGAAAACCAAGTTGATTGCATCGTTATAGCCGAAAGTGCAATAATTAGTGTACAATTTGATCGATTTCCTATTACACTCGAAACCTCATCACAGATTGGGGTATACCCATTAGCTGGCAAACCTATTGTTGCTTCTGAGTATAGGGAGGTGTAGACAACAGTTCGGCTATGTATGCATTTACTAGGGGTAGCGCTACACGGAAGACTATAGGCATCACGGCGAGTAGCAGCAAAAAAGGTTGAATCAATCTGGCCCGCGGGCGGTGGACACAAACAATTACGTCGTCGTGTTCGAACACCTGCCTGGCCAACAGGCACGGAACCTAGCACTCACTCGGAATTGAACTCTGCTCGACGATCACGCACACCTCAAGTAGGGGCGACCACAGACGCCGCAGCAGGGGATAGCGGCTTGACAAATATCCACGTGTTATTTGGCCCCCGTCGCGATAGTATCGTCCCGATGCGTGCAAAGCTCCTGAAAAAAAAGTTACACCATCTTCCCGTGGGGAACCCTGATGAGGATGTGAAGCATCGTGGTGGTTCCGCGTGGTTCCATTGTGTTGCCGTTATGTTGAGTGATCTGGTTTTTACTAGCGCCAGAGGGAATTACGCGTCCGGATCCACACCGGTGGCAAAGGCACGCAAGTGCTGTTGTGTTACGGTGAGTAGGCGGTGGTTCTCGAGGCGCGGAAACTCGTCCATCATGTTCTTGCCGATGTTGTCTCTGTGGTAGAATCAGTAGTCTCCGTCAGCTTTGGTGAGGTAAAGGTTGTTGACATTGGTGCACCGGTTGAGAGCAATGTACACACCCTCCTCTTCGCAGCTTTGTCTTCTCGTTCTTCTTCTTCGATGGTTCCCCTACCGGAAGAAGACGACGGTGGTTGAACGTGAACCTATGTCGTGATTGATTCTTTGGTTGGCCAATCCCTAGGGGCATCCTGCCACAATCTGCATCAGAGGGGCTGCGGACGGGGCTGGTTGAGCTGCAAGGCGCGTGGCGCTTCCCGCAACAGCTTTCCCATGGGAAATTCAGCATACCCCTCTAAAGTTTTCAGTTCGTCGTTTCCGTTTATGTTCAGCTTCGCGTGCCTTCGTCTATCAGTAGCTTCTTTACGTAGTTTGAATGAGTCAAGGACATAAGGCGCGTTCGCAGCACTTGCTCCTGTCCCGGATTCCTAGCGTAGTGGGAAGATCACCGCGTACCTACCGTTGCGGCCAGAGAGTCGTGGGATCGAAACCGGGCGCCACTAACTATATCTTTTTTATAGTGTAGTATCACTGAGCTATGGGTGTAAGAAGGAGAGTTGCACAAGCGCAGTGTGAGTGTGGA
Source organism: Haemaphysalis longicornis (assembly GCA_013339765.2). NCBI lineage: Eukaryota > Metazoa > Arthropoda > Arachnida > Ixodida > Ixodidae > Haemaphysalis > Haemaphysalis longicornis. The sequence goes on along the minus strand of JABSTR010001860.1, from coordinate 7,371 downwards.
CGGTACCGCCATGAAAGACGGAAAACCAGGCGAGTCTAGTAAATGCTCCGCGTTTAAAATGAATGTGCGTGCCGCATTGCCAGTCAACGTGTGATGTAGGCCTTCATTCGCAGGACATGAACGACGTCAGCATTGCGCCTAACATAGTGGTCACGTGTCGGCTATAAAGAAGGAAGAACGACGTCGTCCGAATTTTATCTTCTTGAGCAATGCTGTAAGCGAATGTGACGTAAGGCAATACGGTGTTTCAGGTCTTGCGGTCGGCGTCAGCATACATCCTCAGCATATCCTCTATTGTCTTGTTGAGACGTTCAGTCAAACCCTTTGTCTGCGCGAGGTATGGTGTTGAGGTCCGATGTGAAGTACCGCTGAGTTGCATTACTGCGTCGAGAAGCACTGCAGTAAACACTTTGCCTCAGTCCGTAATAACAATGACCGGGGCACCGTGCTGCAGAACAATGTTGTTCATTAAAATCTTCCAAATTCGAATGCAGGTCCTCTTTGGAGAGCTTTTGTTTCAGCATACCCATTGAGGCAGCCGGTGGGGACTACAATCAATTTGCTCCGCAAGGACGACGTTGGTAATGGTCCCAACAGGACCGTCCCGACCAGTTCAAACGTCTTCGCAGGGATTTCGACATGGTGCAGGACGCCCGCTGGCCGGAGGGGTTGCGCTTTCCGTCGGTGACATTCACGGCACGTGTGCACGGAATGCTGCATGGCTGCAGAATGATTTGGCCAGTAGTGTGACTGCTGGAACTAGTCACAGTACGTGTGAAGGCGAGGTTTCCCGCCGTCGCCTCCTCGTGACAAGTCTCCAGTACCTCGTTACGAAGTACTGCGGAAACAACAAGCAGGTAGCTTCTGCCACTGGGAGAAATGTTCGCTTTATAGATGACAGCAGCGCGGCGACTGAAGAATGACAGCGCTCTTGAAAACACCCGCGGCAAAGTGGACGAGCGTTCCTCCAAGAAATGAATCAGTGGCCGTAGCTCGGAGCTCCCAGTTGCTGCTCCGATAGGGACGATGTGTCCAGCACGCCAGAAAAAGCGTCATCACCGGTGTAGTCATTCACCGACTGAGGGAAAGCTGGTGCTTGCGAGAGACAATGGGCGTCAGCATGCTCTTGGCCGGACTTGTAAACGACTTTCACGTCGCATTCTTGAAGCCGAAGGCCCAACCTTGCTAATAAACTGGCCTTTTAAACTAATCAAGCAGCAGTCAGAGGTGGTCACTCCCCACTGTAAACACACGGCCATAAAGGTATGGTCGAAAATTGTGTACTGCCCAAACGATTGCGAGATACTCCTTTCCAGTGGCCGAGTAGATGGCTTTCTAAGAGGTCAACGTTCGGCTGGCGTAGGCTATTAGCCTTTCGGCGCAGTTTTGCCATTGCAGAAGAACTGCTGTGAGTCCAACATTACTGGCATCAGTATAGTGCATGGTGGTGGCGTTTTCATCAAAATGGGCCAAAATCGGAGGTGTTTGCAACCGTTGCCGCAGCTCGTCCAACACCCTCTGATGCTAAACATTCCAAACCAACGCGACATTATCAGGTGTGAGGCTCGAGAGCGGAGCAGCAATGCGAGGGAGGATCAATGTATATCATTGGTTATAGGAGCATAGCCCGAAAAGGCACCTCATAAATTTTTGATGGCGATGAAGTTGATAATGATGATGATGATGATGATGATGATGGTTTTAGTTGAATGGCGCAAGGCCAACGAGGCCAAAAAGCGCGAGAGACTAAGGTATTTGATGAGGACAGATGTGGAATTAAATACTGAATTGTCGAGTAAAACCCAAAAAGTGAAGCGAATGCTTGAAGACGGCTTGTGTATAGGGCCAGTGGAATCATGCCTGATATGTAGGAATCTGTAAAAACTTCCTCTCCGATAAAAGCTGAAAAACACGCTTGTTCGAAAACATTGGGTTGTCAGCCAAGAAGTGTGATGGATGTTGCGGGATGTGATGTGTGTAGAGTTCAGGAAAATGTGTGCGTCATGTGATCTGGAGTGCCTTGCATTGATTGAGTACGTGGACTACGGATAGGGCCTCTCCGCAACTGCTGCACTGGGGTCTAGAAGATCCCCTGTGCAAATAGGAGTACGTGGCAAGGGTGTGCCCTATCCGTATCCTAGCCAAGGCAATTTATGTATAACTGTTGTTGGAGTCAGCAATGTACCATCCTAAGTGTGGCTTTATTACACGTAGTTTGTTCTCTATCTTCATTCCAGTGTATTTGCCATGTTATGCACAAGTAGGTGTGGCTTGAGGTCTGTATATTGTGCCATTGTTATGACTACAATATTCCCAATGGCCGCAGCATCGTCGGCCCTCTCATCTGCCAACTCGTTGCTAGCGATCCCTGAGTGTCCTCGGACCCACTAGAGTAGCAGCTAATGCATTTCCGCATAGATAGACGTAATGGTGTTGAATACAAGATTAACTATGTGGTTTTGGGAGGCCTTGTGCGATGATTGTGCGCGAACAACACTCAAGCAATCTGTATAGATGAAAGAACTGGGAATTTGTTTTTCAAGATTGTGCTGTACGATGAGAAAAATTTCAAATGCTTTTGCTTAAAAAATGGCTGTGTGTGAGTTTATGGTTCTGGCTGCATTGAAAATCGTATCATGAGCACACAGAAAAGAATAGTGGTGATTGTAGAAGCGTCGCTGTAAAATGAGGCACATGGGTAGTTAAACTGCAGATACAGGAATTGTTGCAGTATTGCAGCTCGCGGTACCTAATTGCTGTCATGTTTCATAAAATAAAGATCGCAGAACAGAGGACGAACGTTGCGATGCGGTAAAATGTCTGAAGCGGAAGATCTGTACATATATATAAAAACGAAGCGCTGAGATCTGATACTCGCTCTCTCTCTTTAACTAAAATGGCAGAGGAACGAATGGGCAATTTATGGGAAACAGAGATGTGGATCTATTGTTAAAGGCTGGATAAAACGGATGGATATTCAGCGATGAAATGTTAAAAGTATTAAGCAAGTAAATGTACGCATGTTTGTTCTCAAGGCTCCTCTTAATGCACTCCTCATATAGACTTCGGACCGGACTAGTGCGTAAAGCACCTGACGCAAGACAAAGTCCCAAGTGTAGCACTAGTCAAGCATTCGGAACGCTGTTTTAGTCGCCGGCCTATACACCACACTCCCTTAGTCCAAATGAGACCCAACCAAAGCAGTATACAAGCGCAGCAGGAGTTGTTTGTCATCCCCATACGAATGGTGGGAGAGAACCTTAAGTATATTCATTGTTTTTAGGCATTTATGCTTTATTTCATTGATGTGTTGAAAGAATGTGAGTTTGTGATCAAACACAACACCTAGAAACTTTTGCTGCTTGTTCACAGGAAGCGACACACCATTAGGAGTAATATTTGGGCCCGGATGGACCCCACGCTTCCTGGGGAACATAACGCAAAAACTTTTTGCAGGATTGAGTTTACAGCCATTCTTTGCCGCCCAGCCGGCTAGTTTGTTGATGCCACGCTGGAGATGACGTTCACAAATTCGCATATTTTATTATATTTAGAACATGGGCGTCATCTACATACCGTTGCTCGTTTAGGTGATAATGCCTTTCCAAAAGAGTTCTTAATTACGAAAAGAGTGCAGCTCAACACTCCACCTGTGGCACGCCATTTTCCTGCCCGTGAACCCTTGAGAGTGCACTACCGATTCTGGCCCAAAAGGTTCTCTCCGGCAGGTAACTAATAAGGGTATTTAAAATGTCCGCCGTAACACCGAATGACTTGAGGTCACTAAGTATGCCGTAATGCGCTGGTATGTCATAGGCCTTCTCTATGTCGAAAAATTACACCATCTTCCCGTGGGGAACCCTGATGAGAATGCGAAGCCTCGTTGCGGTTCCGTGTGGTTTCATTGTGTTGCTACTATGTTGAATGATCTTGTTTTTACTAGCGGCAGAGGGAATTCCGCGTACGGGTCCACACCGGTGGCAAAGGCACGCAAGTTCTGTTGTGTTACGGTGAGTAGGCGGTGGTTCTCGAGGCGCCGAAACTCGTCCATCGTGTTCTTGTTTATGGTGTCTCTGTGGTAGAATCGGTAGTCTCCGTCAGCTTTGGTGAGGTAAAGGTTGTTGACATTCGTGCACCGGCTGAGAGCATTGTTGTTGATGATGAAGATGATGATGTCCTCAATTATTTTGGCACGTACCCACAAGGAGGGATTCTCCAGCGCTAATGCGGTTAAATACGTGGGGACTTTAAAATTCTTATTTCCGTAAAGAGGCGGTAAAAGGAAACTTATTTGTGAATGAAACCCGAATTACCCATTAATCAGCACCGTTTAGCAATTCAAACGACCTGAGGAAGAAATAAAATTTCGAATGCAATTATATATATCCCTTCTTGCAAACCCCAGCTTTGATGCGCCAATAGATAATATAAGTGTTATCGATAAAGTCAACCCCAACCGCCCAATGGGCTCCTTCAAAAACAGTTGTCTAGCTGTTGAGAAACGGCGACAGTCGAGAAAAAAATGTTCGATTGTTTCGGGGACCTGGCACCGCAAACCTAGTACTGTAGGTGAAAGTTCTGATCTGGACAGATAAAAATTAAGCCTTAAAACCCTGCAGCGCAGCTCGGTGAAGGTCACATCGCAATGCCGAGAGCCACAAAAATGATTATTCCACCCGAACTTTAAATGTTGCAACTCTTTAAATGATAAAAGTGAATCGGAACGGGTGTCGTCTAAATGCCAGTATTGTCTTTGTCTCGCAGATAAATTGAGCCAGATTAGGGATTCCGAGTTGAATGGGAGCTGTGACCGCAAGATTAGCTAAATGGTCCGCTTGCTCGTTGCCCCTGATGTCCGTATGGCCAGGGACCGAAGCCAAGCGTACCTCCTTCACGTGCCTTCAAACAAAAAGTAAAAGTGGGGGGTACAATGAAGAGTCCGAAAAATGAACGCCGATATAATTGCCATCGAATCAGATAATATGATGATTTTTGATACATGCTGCGGTACTTTGCATAGAGCGAGAGCTATTGCTAAAAATTCGGCCATAAAATAAGTGTGTAGTCGGGATTCGCAGCGAATAACTGCAGTCTAAAGATTGTGAAAAAATACCAATTCCAGCTTTCTCGCCATTTTGAGATGCATCCGTATAAATCACAGAAGAAGCAGGCTACTTGGATAAATATTCATTTTAAATAGCGGCTAATACCGAGCGTGGTAGAAGTTTGCAGCGGAAGGGAAGGGGTTTTGAAAGTAAAACTCCGTTTCTCACTCGATTGTGGATACCGGAATGATCTCATATAACTTAACAGAAATACAGTCCAGGCATGATTGAATGAATAGCACTTGGGGAGAGATACGTATAGGCCACGGAGATGTAAAAAATATACTCGGCTCACAAATAAATATAGGGTTGGCAGCCCCAGAGGGGGCTTCGTACATGCGGAGGTAAGTTTGCAACGTCAGCACTAGAAAACGGACCCTAAGTTCAGGAACGCGTGCCTCTAAATACAAAATTCGGTTCTAAACAAACCGGGGAAGGCCAAGACACAATCGAAGAATGCTGCTCTCCAACAGGTTTAACGGACGCAGTTTGTAGATAAGACAACTGCAAAACAAGACGCACCCAAACTCGGTACAATAGCAAAAGTGTGCCCCGGCGCATTGCTGCTCGTTTCGCACAAAGTCTTTTCATGCGACCAAATGCTCTCTCCGCTTTTGTGACCGATGCGTTAATATGTGCCTTCCAATCAAGAGCAGACGTGTATGTAACACCAAGATATTTGAGCGAATCCACCTGCGAATGACTGGATTTTTGTAAGCGAGAGAAATTGAAGTTGTTCCTGCAACCGGGAAGACAAGTAAAGCACTCTGCGACACATTTAACGTTAAATAAATGCTGTCAAGTCATGTCTCCAAGACAGATAAATAGGCCTGGAAATGTTCATATAGCGAATAAATGTTGACTGCGGCCGCAAAAAACGCTATATCATCCGCATAAACCTAGTTTGTTACATCTGAGAATATAGGAATGTCACTCACAAGGATGTCAAAAAGTAAAGGCGATAAAACCAATCCTTGAGGCACTCCTCTAGTTTGTGGAAATCTTCCCGAAGGTAGCCTTCCGTTTGTACGAAGAATTCCCGATTAGACAAAAACTCCCTAATCCAAGCTAAAAGGTATGTAGGCAAGTTTATACGCGCTAGTTTGTAAAGTAAGATACCATGCTCGACACTGTCATAAGCTTTAGCTGCATCTAAGGTCACTAGTGCCGACACCAGAGCTCTCTCTGAGAGAGATAGGACTTTATGAGAGAGATATGACTTTATTTGATGCCCGAGATGGGTTCTGAAGGGTAGACGACTTGGACGGTCTCCCTCCCTCATCCGTCAGCCAGGATTCCTTGGATCCTCGCGGCGGCTTCAGCCATCCGGACTGCTGTGAGTTGTGCCTCCGGTGTGGAGCTGAGCAGAACAGTCTCCCATTGTTCTGCAGTCTTAATTTTGTAGCTTCTAAGTGTATCTACATCGAATTCGCTATTATAGCCATTCGTATTTTGTTGGAGCTTATGGCAGGACCATATCATGTGGTGTAGGTCGGCTCTGCTGTTGCGTAAAGTGCAGAGGTTTGAATAAAGGTCTGGGTAGCAGCGGTTGAGGGAAACAGGGCTCAGAAAAGTGTTCGTCTGCAACCGTCGCCACGTGACTGCCTCTTTCCTGGAAAGAGTGTGGTGGGCCGGTGCATATTTGCATCTTGATAACCTGTAGTGATTTATTAATATCTCTGTATGTGACTAGTCTGTCTTTGTGAGATCTCGTAACGTGTGCTTGTTCTTGGCTTTCCTGCGACGTCTTGTGCGGGGATGATGGTGGTTGTGGAGGCGTCGTAGGCAACACAGCACGGTTGACGAGAGCTCGAACGGTTGCGTGGGCCAGTTCATTCCCCTGTAGGCCGCAGTGGGCCGCAGTCCATATCAAAAGAATTTTTCTTTGGTTAGGGGTCTTCTCTAACAACGAGGCTGCTGCCGCGGAGATCCTGCCTTTCGAGAAGTTAAGAATGGTGTACTTCGAGTCGCCTATAATTGTGGTTGCGCAGGTAGAATTTATAGCAAGGGCTATGGCCATTTCCTCTCCCTGAGTGGGATGTTTGGCCGTGGGAGGCTGACGTCACCGTGACGCCGTCATTGCTGACGACTGCAATTGCCATGGCGTTGAGACAGAGCCGCCGTTGTAGTAGTTAGGTGCGTCAACGTAGACAATCTCCCGTGGCTCACACATGGTTCGGAAACGTTTGTCAAGGGCTCGTACTCTAGCTTGTCTTCTTTCCACATTTAGCTCTGGATGCATATTCCTTGGTAGTGGCGGGATGCG
>JABSTR010001859.1:0-48341 GCA_013339765.2 Haemaphysalis longicornis | reverse complement strand
TCAGACAGGTAACTAACAACCGTGTTCATCATGTTACCCGACATGCCAAAGGACTTCAAATCGCTATGATGCCGTACCTCCCGCCAACGCGGTGTCGTACGCCTTTCAAGATCAAAGAATACTGTCATACAGTACTGCTTATGGAGGAAAGCATCTTTAATATATGATCTAACGCAACGAGTTGATCGTTCGTAGATAGCCCCCGCCCTAAAGCCTGCCTGGCAGCTCTCGAGAAGACCGTTGTACTCTACTAAGTACACGAGTCGCCTGTTTATCATCTTCTCGAGGAGCTTACACAGCAGCTTGTCAGGGCAATGGGACGATAACATGGGCGGAGAATAAGGTCCTTCCTTCTTCCTTTAGGAAAGCAACTACTATGGCCCCCTCCAAGAGCGTGGAACGCGCCCGAAAGCCCATATTTTATTGTATAGGTGTAAGAGTGTTCAAGAGTGTATCGTTGTAGGTGTTGTATCATGGTATGTAATCTTATCTGCGCCTGGAGCTGAAGGTTTGCACGTGCTCAGGGCAACCCTCAACTCAAAGAGAGTGAATTCAGAGTTGGAAGAAGTATTTTTATTTGTCTTTGTCTTGTAAGGGCTTTTTTTCTGGAGATTTTTTGTGTTTCATGAAAGTGCGTAGTGTGCTGAACTGGACACGTGTTCGAGTGTTGTGCAAGTGTGTTTAGCCTGGTCTTCGAGTGTGTCCCTGTTGTGCTAACCAAGGGCAGGCTGTGTGTCTGTTCTCCTTGAGCTTGCGTATACGTGTCCAGACTTTGTGTGTGTCCGTGTATGAATTAATGGATGTCAAAAGGTGTGCCAACTCTCTCGTTTTGCCTCATGGCGCACACGTTTTCCAAACGCCTTGGCCCGTTGAACAAAAAGGTTACCCGACGTGGGGTACCGACGAAGGATACCCCACGCCTTGTTCTGGACCTCTCGCGCCCGCATACAGTCCTCATTCCACACACGGCCTCCTTTGGTTGCGCGGGGCACCAGAGGCGTTGGGAATGGACTTTTCGGCGGCGTCGAGGATGTGCGCCGTGAGGAGTTGGGTGCTTCTTCACGTGCAGGTGTCCTATGGATGTGTGGTGTAGTTCGATGTCTCTGTAAATGTGTTCCAGTTAGCTCGTGCTTCATTGAACTTATTATGGCAAGATGAACTTCTTGGGCCTTTACCTATATATGTTAGTGAAGTGGGGAAGTGGTCACTGCCATATGGGTCGGTTCCCACTCCCCATTAAAGACATAGAAAGAGAATTGCCGAACCAATAGCCAAGTCAAGATTTGTGTATGTGTCCTATGTTATGGTATGTAGGCTGTTTTTGTTGAAAGGCATGCTCCAGAGGATGTTAAAGACTTCTCTATCAGGCGACCTCGGGCATCCGTGCGAGAAGAGCCCAAAGAGAATTGTGTGCATTGAAGTCGCCTGTTAAGATGTACGGTTCAGGAAGCTGGTCGACCAGCGCCTCAAAGTCAGAGCTCGAAGTGCAAGATCAGGAGAGATGTAGATGGAGCATACCGTTATCAACCTATTAAAATTATTGTGCGGACGGCTACAGCCTCAAGGACGGTGTTCACGGTGACAGGGTGGCATGCTAAGGATTTGCGGGCGATTATGGCCACACCGCAGAAGAGTGTGTGCAGCATCATGTCTTCCTGTATACCAAGTAACTATTCAAGAAATTTGTGTGTTTGGAATTCAGATGTGTTTCCTGGGCACAATAAACTTGGCTGGTTGGCATGCAGAATCTCATGCACGTCGTCAAGATTATTCAGAAGGCCTCTGCAGTTCTATTGAACTATGTTTTCTCTTCCCATTATGATGTGTTAGAGCTACTGGAGTGTGATTATTTATGTAGGGTCTTTCGGGCTTGGACTCTTGGGAGGGTTTTCTGGCCTTCTCTACTGACCTGGACGTCCAGCCCGTTCCTTTCCGCTGCGATGAAGCCGGAAGGGCTCGACGTCCATGTCGTCATCTGAAGGCAAGGGGGTCCCAGCGGACTGGGCCCCCTTGACGTGGTACCCTTTCGGGCGTTCTTTGCCTGCACTGCCAGTGCCGAAGGCGTGGGGAGCACGACAGATGGCACAGGCAGTGAGGCGGGGGAGGGTGTCGCTACGACTGCCTCCGTCTCCATCTCCGTGCCCTCGCGTGTGGTTTGGGACGGTGGAGCGGAAGTGGAGGATGCAGCATCACTCCCACCGGACGTGGATTCCACCACAGCCGCTGCTGGCCCAGCGAGCGGTGCGGAGGCGGGTTGGGCTGCAAGAGGCAACCAGGGGGGGGGGGGGGGGGGCGAGGTGGGACCAAGTCCGACTCTCGGTACTGGGTCCCCGCAGAAACGAGACGCCGCTCCGCCCCCGGCGAGCTGCGTCGGCGTACCTGCCCAGAGGGGAGGAGGCGAACCTCTTCCGCGCCTCTGAGAAGGTGATGTTTTCGGTTACATTGATGTTTATGATTTTCTTTTCAATTTTTTCACATGTCCTGGAGTAGGCCGCGTGTGGACCTGGCAGTTTATGCGAAGAGACTGTTGCGCGGTACAATTTTCGGACGCGTGGTCGTGCTGGGCGCATTTCGCGCAGGTAAGTCGGCCGCGACAGGAGTTCGTGCCGTGCCCGAACCGTTGGCACTTGAAACAGCGCCGCGGGTTCGGGATGTAAGGCCGGACTGGACATCGCACGAAACCTGCATTGACGTATTCGCAAAGGCTCGACCTGTCAAAGGTTAGGATGAGGTGCTTTGTGGGTATGTGTTTATCATCTCTTCGTATAGTTATTCGCCTGGCCGCTGTTACGCCCTGGCCACGAAGGCCCTCCAGCAAGTCGGCTTCAGTTTCATTCAGTAGGTCATTCAGTCATGGAAATCACGCCCTGGAGCTGTTTAGGCTCCGGTGGGGTGTGTGACTCGGACTGCCAGATCGGCGATGCGGGTTTGCAAGTAGTTTATCGGCCTGATCCTGGCTACTGACCTAAACAAGGATTTCACCAGTTCTTTGTTTTTTGGCCTTATACGACTCTCCAACGATACCCTCAAGAAACTTTGAAATGAGAATACCGACTGTGAAGGAAGAGGTTTTGATTGGTCTACAGATTCCATCACGATGAAGCGAGGATAGTTGTTCGGTTTCGGAGGACTCAAGTCAGGAAGTGGTGGAAAGGAAACTTTGGTGCGGCCCCTTTTCGGGGGCCGATCACGTTTGGGGGTGGGGATTGGAAAATGCCATATGATACATTGGAAAGCAGGGAGACGGGGGTACTTTCTCCTTTTACCTTACCCTGGTAGTCAAAGAGGTCCCGGAGTTTCCTGCCTGGTAGACAGGCAGGGAGCCCATCGGCCGGAGCTTGACCAAGGCTCCGACGGCCACCTTTAACGGCTTCTAACCCTTCACCTTTCAACTTCTAGCCACGGTAGGTGACAGGTTAAGTATGGGGGGCGCGGGGTACGCTTTGTCGCACTCACCGTCACCAAGATTACTCAAGGTGCCCGTGCGGGGGCCAACACTTCCTCAGACACAGCAGAAATTAGCGGTGACCGAGATGACTGCAGCTCGCGATGCGGACAAGTTTTTTATTAGGGAGTGTAGTAATCGTGGGTGCATTTTTACGCCCATCCGTGCTTCTGTTATTTTTTCACAATAATCTTATATGTGCCTTACTACTGCCTCTAGCTGCCGACTGCACAACTGGCCCAACGGGTATTGGTAGAGGCGGGAGGGAAAAGAGTTTTAAAAGAGGTGTGAGCGGTGGTAAGAAGGAACCCCGGAGCGGCGCCGAGTAAATCGATGACATCTGAATGAAAACTGGAAGGGGGGGGGGGGGTTAGACAGGTACTGCTTTGCATTGAAAAAGACACGGTCAAACAAGTCATGAAAAGAAATAAAGAAAAAGGGAGGTGCACGCGTATGACGCGGCACCGGGCGGTACGCATCTGGCCGGCACATGGCACCAGTTCTAGGAACACCCAGGTGGTCAGCATGAACTATTAGAAAACAGCAATACAAAAAAGAAAGGGGAGAGGAAAGCAATCACACACGTTCGCGTGCACAAATTTGCACGCGAGCCTGTCAAAGCTGACAATGTTACCACAGCCTTTTACCCAGAACATAATGTGCAGACTTGCTGTCAAACTTGGTTTAGTGAAGCCATTGTGCTCCAACACGCGTTGCTAGCACGAAACTATAACCATCTACTGAGTGTCGCCAACTTATGGTAGAATATTATCGAGGGAAAGAAATGAACAGGCATAACACTAGCCTGAGAAATGTAGCCGAAATTTTAATCGGAGGAAAGACACGTCAGGTTCCCATAACTCTCATTGATGCCAAACGACCCTGACTTTAACCTTTGATGAGGCAGGACCCATGGACCTCGAGATCGTGATGCGTTTTAAAACTAGATTCACGAATTGTTGCCTTCTGTTGTTTAAAAGAATGACCAGGAGTGTTAACATGATTTGATAGAGGCAAAGAAGGGCCGGTGTTTGCATGAGAGCGGTGATTGTTAAACCTCAAACGATAGGCTGTTTCAGTCTTTCCGATGTATTATTTGCCGCAGAGGGTGTATTCCAGCAGGTAAACGACGTTGGCGGATTCACAGTTAAAGTTCCCTATTACATTACCATAATAGCTTGCAGCTGTGGGCATTTGTGGGCATAGCTTACACCGTGGTTTGTTACAGGGCATGCAACCAGTAGTCTGTGGTCGGCTGATGCTGGATTTGGTGAGAACGTCGCCCAAATTTTCAGCGTCTATAAACAACGCGTGGCGGCTCCGGAAATATTCTTTTAGGCGTTCACTTTGAGCAAGGATATTGTGATGTTTCCTTAGTATGAATGCAACTTTCGGAGAATAGGCCAAATGGGTCAAAACGAGGTTTGTTTGTTGATTGGGTTTTGGAGCTTTTTTACGGAGAATGTCGGTGCGGTTCAACTGGTTAGCTCGTGTAATCGCGTCACCGATCACCTGCTCTGGGTATTTTTGATTCAAGAGCGCGGTTTTAAGTTCTCTGCAGTTAGAATCTAAACCCGCCTGGCTTGTGCAGATTCGCCTAAAACGGTGAGATTGGCTATAAGGTATTGCAGTCTTGCAGTGCCTGACATGGCTGCTGTGGAAGTGCAAATACTGGCGCGTGTCCGTAGGTTTCCTATAGAGATTAGTCTGAAGCCTGCCCTGAGAAACTGGGACTGTAACATCCAGGAAATTTATGCTGTGCGTAGAGTAGGAATGAGAGAGGGAGATAGTAGAGCAAGGTTAAAAGCCTCAATAAACGCAAGAAGTTCCATTTCACCGTGCTGCCAAATCATGAATATATCATCTATATACCTTTTGTAGTACAGTGGCTTCAAATTTTGGGTTGCGAGGAAGTTTGATTCTAGACATCCCATAAAGATATTCGCGTAGTGGGGACCGATTTTGGTTCCCATTGACGTTCCGCTGACTTGCACGTAATTGACACCATCAAACTCAAAATTGTTAAGTTCAAGGATAAGGTGAAGGAAAGTTTAAAGGGTGAGAGAATCGATAAATTTGTCACCCGCCGACCGCTCATACGCACATGATACAGCGGTGATCCCATCCGCATGCGGAATGTTAGTGTATAGCGACACGACATCAGGGTAAGAAGTAAACAGTTAGGAATTTCCATCTTCATGATATCCGAGAGAAAATCATTTGTATCCTTAATGAAGAATGGAAAGCTGGGGGGAATGTCGCGAATGAGAGAGTCGACATAGCGCGAGAGGTTCTCGGTGACAGTACCAATGCCAGAAACAATGGGGCAACCTGGGTTGTTATTTTGTATGAATCTTAGGGAGAAGGTAGAATCTACCGGCTACTGGGCTTAAGGGGTAAGAGAACGAGCAGTTGTTTCAGTTATTTCTGATTTTGAACAAGCCAGTGAGTTTATCTTTGACAATTAGCTTATAATCATTAGTGGGATCAGTAGGGAGTATTTTGTTGAACGTAGATTCTGATAGTTGTCTATGATCCTCGTTGACATAGTCAGCTTTGTCGAGGATCACGATGGCGCCTCCTTTATCGGCCGGTTTGATTACTATTTAGGGGCAACGTGCGAGTTCCTCCAGGGCTTTCTTTTCCTTGTTTGTGATGTTACGGCGGAAAGAGATTTGCTTTGGTATGCTGCTCGTACATCGCGATGTTCGCCCTTTGTGTTCATGGGCATATCTTCTTTGACCCTTCGTTCCGCGTGACTGATTTTTTTGCCGATGTCAAACACGGCATGGGCATATCTTGTTCTGACCCCTCTTTCACCCCTCTTGCCACCGGGAAGAGGGGAATTACCTTGTTAATTTTTGTTATGGTTTTTTCTTTTCTTGTTTGGCTCTTTTTTTTCTCATGTTCGTTATCACGGACTGTGGGTTCTTGTTATCCATTTCATTTTATTGGTTTTTTGTATTTTTTTCCCTCCCTTTCCGCATCTCTCTCATTCTTTTGCTGGCCGCCAACCATAATCCAATTGTACAAACCTCCCCTTCCCCCCACGCCCTGCCCTCGCCCTTGTTCATTTTCTTATATTTATCTCTATAATGTCACAACTTTCTAATCTATTTATGATCTATATATTGTCACGTCCGGGAGGGATTTATTAAGGCAAGAGCGCAGGCTCCGAAGGCAAGGAAAAGTCAAGCACCGTTGAGCACGACGCGAGCAGCGGTCCGGCTTCTTCTTTCCTCTTGTCCAGAGAGCCAGCTCCCGCATCCTCTTTCTCCTCTTCAGCTAATCCAATCCACTTGGCCAAGCCAATGTTTAGAAATTGGTTGACCGTTACACTTCCCCGTCGCAGACGAAGCCCTGCGGGCGAGTCACAGTGTGGTACGGGAGTTGTAGCGTTTAAGACGCGCCACATGTACAACTTGGGTCGTCTTCGACGGTCGACCAGTGGTGGTTAGGCGTGACAGCACGTAATTAACTTCGCCAATACGTTTTCACAACAAGAAAGGGACCAGCGTAATGGGCGAGAAGTTTTTCGCAGAGGCCGCGTCGGCGCTGTGGGGTCCAGAGCCAGACTAGATCACCTGGGGCGTAAGAGAGGTCCCTGTGACGACGGTCATATCGCTGTTTATAGCGGTCTTGGAGGCTAACGTGCGTAGGCGCGCAAGCCTACGGGCCTCTTCGGCAAGGGAAAGCGTCTTAGCCACTGAAGGCTCGTCGTGTTCAGCAAAAGGGAAGATGGTGTCCAGGCAGCAGCGAGGTTGGCGTGCATAGAGAAGAAAGAAAGGGCTGTATCCGGTGGTTTCATGCTTGGCGGTGTTGTAGGCATACGTAAGAAAAGGCAAGATGTCGTCCCAGCTTTTGTGGTCGGAGGCTACGTACATTGCTAGCATATTGGACAGTGTTCGATTCGTTCGCTCGGTGAGACCATTCGTTTGAGGATGGTATGGGGTAGAGTGGCGGAACTCACTTGAGAGACGCGAAGGAGCTCTTCAATGACGTCCGCTGTAAACTGACGGCCACGGTCACTTATGATGACGCGGGGAGGTCCATGACGAAGAAGTATATTGCGGAGCAGGAACAGAGACACTTCCGCAGCAGTAGCAGATGGTAGCGCGGCGGTCTCAGAGTAACGTGAAAGGTAGTCGACACACACGATAATCCAACGATTACCCTTCGATGAGCGCGGAAATGGGCCCAGTAAATCGAAGCCGACCTTTTCGAAAGGGCAGTGGGCGGATTCAGAGGGTGAAGCCTTCCTGCCGGAGCGGCAGTGGGTAGCTTGTGCCGCTGGCATTGTATACAAGTTGCAACATACTTTTCTGTGTTTTTGCGCATATTTGGCCAGTAAAAACGTTGTTTGGCGCGGTGAAGTGTACGGGCGAATCCCATATGTCCAGACGTAAGATTGTCGTGCATGAAATTTAGAATGCTGTTGCGCAGGCTTTGCGGTACCACAAGCAAAAGGCTGGAACCAATTGCAGAGTAGTTCTTTTTGTATAGTAGGCCGTCGCGAACCAGAAGCGGGTATCACGCTTGTCGGCACGGGCGCAATTGAAGAAGGGCTGCAGACTCTTGTCCCGGCGCTGTTCTATCTTGAAAGTGGAGATATCGGGGGTGGACAGAAGCAAGACAGTCGTCGAAACTGTCGTCATCACAGCTCGTGGTTTCCAGTGGCAGGCGAGAAAGGCAGTCCGCGTCCGCATGCTTACGGCCGCTCTTGTACGACACGGTGAAGGTATACTCTTGCAGACGCAGGGCCCAGCGTGCAAGGCGGCCGCAAGGATCCCTAAGGTTGACGAGCCAGCATAGCGAATGGTGATCAGTTACGACGGTAAACGGGTGTCCATAGAGGTAGGAGCGGAATCTCTGCGTGGCGAAGACGACAGCGAGACACTCCTGTTCTGTAACTGTGTAGTTCCTTTCTGACTTACTCAGTGCCCGACTGGCGTAGGCAATAACATGTTCATTAGGACCATGGCGTTGAATTAGCACGGCCCCTATTCCTATACCGCTGGCGTCGGTATGAACCTCTGTAGGAGCCGAGGGGTCAAAGTGTTGAAGTATGGGCCCCGACGTCAAAAGGAGCTTGAGCTGGCGAAACGCGGCGTCACATTCAGAAGTCCACGTGAATGGAACATTTTTCTGCAGGAGTGATGTCAAGGGATAGGCTGTGTCTGCAAATCGAGGTATGAACCGGCGAAAATAGGAGCACAGGCCAAGAAAACTTCGTAGCTCCTTGACAGAATGCGGCTCTTTGAAATCACTGACTGCTTGGATTTTGCGTGGGTCTGGTCTGACACCGTCCTTATCGACCAAGAGGCCCAGCACAAGCGTTTGGCGATCTCCAAATCGGCACTTCTTCGAATTTAGGACTAAACCAGCCTTTTCCAAGCAGTCCAAGACAGTAACCAAGCGACTGTTGTGCTCACTGAACGTTCGAACGCCAAAAATTACAACATCGTCGAGGTAGCACATGCAGATTTCCCACTTGAGGCCGCGCAAAACGCTGTCCATAAAACGCTCGAAGGTGGCCGGAGCATTGCAAAGTCCAAAGGGCATTACATTGAATTCAAACAATCCGTCAGGCGTTACGAAAGCAGTTTTTTCCTTATCACTGGGGTCCATGGGAATTTGCCAATATCCTGATCTCAAGTCAACGGAGGAAAAATAGGAAGCTGAATGAAGGCAATCAATGGCGTCGTCGATTCGGGGTAACGGGTAGACATCTTTCTTAGTTACAGCATTGAGGCGTCGATAGTCGACGCAAAATCTCCATGAGCCGTCCTTCTTCTTGACGAGTATGACAGGTGCTAGTGCCCAAGGACTGCATGATTCTCGAATTACGCCATTCCTTAGCATTTCCTGGACTTGGTCGTTGATTAGGCGTCGCTCTGGCGCGGAAACACGGTAAGGCTTCTGACGAATTGGTCTTGCTCCCCCAGTATGGATTGAATGCTGAGTGCGATTTGGCGGAATTGGAAAATGCCGTTGGTTGTGACAGAAGTCGAAAACACTTGCATGCTTGGACAGAAGATCGACTAGGGAACGGCGTATTCATCTGGTTGAAGTGACTCGCTAATCATGTGTAGGAACTTGGAGGGGTCCACTGGGCAAGTATTAACGGATGCGTTCAACTCGTCGTTCAGAACTGCTATTAAAGGGGGCGCATACGGAATCTCGTGGGCAAGTTTGAGACCTCTTGGCAACACGACGGGCTCACTGGAGTAGTTGACAGTCCACAACGTAGAGTGACCATGGACAACGGTAACAACCGCGCGAGGAACGACGATGTTTTTCTTGGCACAATTCTCGGAAATGGGCTCCACTAAAGCGTCAATTTCACGATTTGGGGCTCCGGAGGACCATACTGGGACAAATAGGGCACATCGTGCTGGCATGATGGTGTCCTCCAACACGCAAAATGTGTCCAATGCAGCGGTCTGGTGGCCAGCAGGGTTTTCAACAAGCGCAGATAAGGCAGTGCCGTCTATAAAAATTTCTCCACTTCTACAGTCAACCGTAGCAGCACCACACTGCTTCAAAAAGTCGATCCCCAAGATGACATCATGTGTAGTCCGCGGGAGCACAGTAAACTCTGCTCTGAATAAGTGGCCGCCGAAGGAGATATTCACTGAACATACTCCAAGAGGGTGCAGCCACTCACCACCCACACCACGAAATGTAACCACCTTGTCCCACGTAAACATCACCTTACGTCCAAGCCTGTTTTTAAAATCAACGCTCATCACAGACACTGTTGCTCCCGTATCTACTAAGGCCATTGTTCGAACATTATCAACCACAATTTCAACTTTGTTTTTTAGCATGAGGACAGGCGAAGGTAAATCCGTTGAAGGCAGTCCGGTGAGAGGAATGTTAGACGCAGTTTCCTTAGCGACCTCACCTCCATTGGTCGCGCCATCTAGTTTTCCGGCGGCGGTGACCTGCGCCGAGGCGAAGGCGAACGTCGCTGGCGGAATGTGGGAGGTGTAAGACTCCGGTCCGAAGCGGGCGAATGATGACGTGCGGGCGGCTGTCCTCTAGGAATAGAGCCTCTCGGCCAGTGACCATTGTAGTGTGAATCGTCAGCCTCCGAGCGGTAGAACGTGCGTGTGGTTCGTACCTTGTCGCCTGGCGTCGGCGGCGGCAGTAGCGGGAGATGTGGCCGGTAATGCCACAGAAGTAGCAAACGGGGCCCTCGCGGATGCGGTCAGTGAGGTATTCATCATTTGTGCCGCAGAAACGTGGGGCATAATGGTGCGTTGGGAACGGCGAAGGAAGTTCTCCGGAGGACTATATCCCGCGGACTCGCGGCTACCACCCCGCCTAGGACTATCAATCCGGGAGGCAAAGTTTTGGTCGTTGAGAACAGCGCTGTAGGGCTGAAGAGCGTTCGTTTGCACCTGTTCTGTCAATGAGTCTTCGCGCTTACGGCCGCGGTCGGAACTTTCCCGATATTCTTGATGTCGCAACAGTTCTTCGCGCACGATGTGGCGAATGGTGTCGGCCAAGTCAGACGGTGGGCAGTCGTCAACACTGGCGACGGTAGTCACGTTAGCTAAGCGACCAAATTTTGGCGTAATAATGCGACGCAGCTTCAATGCCTCGAATGTGCGGCATTGCTGAATGACGTCCGCTGCTGACTCCAGTTTCTCTCTTCCGATCAGAAAATGATAGACGTCTTCTGCGATTCCTTTCAAGAGGTGGCCTACCTTGTCTTCCTCCGACATTTGCGGGGTTGACAACTCGGCAGAGCTTCAATGAGGATTTCCTCGATGTAGGTAGTACAAGTCTCTCCAGGAATTGTGCCCGCGAAAAGGTTGAAGCAGCGTCTGTATTCTTTTTTGCGGCGGGGTGAAAAGAGAGGAGGTTTTTTAGCCGAAGGAGGGGCAGAGGAATGACGTTTAGCAAATCATGGTGTCGAACCAAGAAGGCTGTAGGAAAACACGACGTTAGCGAGCTGCAATTAGCAGGTGTAGGATCCCAGCGATTGTATCGGCTCACCCGCCTGTAATGGGTGGGGGAGCCATTCCTCAACGTCTTCCTCAGAAGAAGGGTACCCACAGAATTTTCTGTGGTTCTCGTGGCGGATACCAGCTGGCCATTGGCGGAGAGAGGGGAAGACGGCTGTCCGCAGCCGGTGGCATGGTATCTGGCGCTGGTGGTAGGCCCGCAACGCGTCGGCTTCGGCGCAAGTCTGGGAGTTCCGTCGTCGCTACTTACGTACCCCGCACCGCTTTCCACCAAACTGTTACGTCCGGGAGGGATTTATTAAGGCAAGAGCTCCGCAGGCTTTGTCCGAAGGCAGGGAAAAGTCGAGCACCGTTGAGCACGACGCGAGCAGCGGTCCGGCTTCTTCTTCCTCTAGTCCAGAGAGCCCAGCTCCCGCATCCTCTTTCTCCTCTTCAGCTAATCCAATCCACTTGGCCAAGCCAATGTTGTAGAATTGGTTTACCGTTGTATCGTTAACAATATATATAAGATATATATATATATGATATATAGTATATATTAGAGAGGACGATAGAGAGGAGAGGAGAGAGAGAGGCAGTAGTAAAAAATCTTCTCGAGGAGCCAGAAGAAGAAAATGGTTGACCCACGATTAAAAACACAAACAGTGGTTTACTGACGTGTCGACTGGAGGACCAGTCTAAGTCTAAGCAAAGGAGGACTCAAGATGAAGACGGGTCCTCCAGTCGATACGTCAGTAAACCACTGTTTTTAATCGTGCGTGTACAATTTTCTCAACAATACTATCTTTATATATATATATATATATATATATTATATATATATATATATTGGCAGTCACGAAAACAGTCTAGGAAAGCAAATGGGAGGTTGTGGTAGGTTATGGAACAGATGAATCAAATATGAAAAAGAAAGTGGAGAAAAAATGCCCGCTGGGTTGGATCGAACCAACGACCTCCAGAATAACCGGTCTGGTGCGATGACGACTACGCTACCGGCGGGGCTTATTTTTTCCCTCCACCTTCTTGGGTGTATTTCATGTTAGGTATTTTTGTATCCTACTTGTTGGTGGTAGCAGAGCCACCGGACTACTCGGGGTGAGGGGGACCTTCTTTTAACCCACCGGGCCGTGACTCGAGTGTCTACGACATGTCGAGAGTGGTCGACCGGCGTTGAACCCTCTTATGCTCCTTATGGCACCAAGACTACGAGAACAGAGGCCCTCGCTATGCATATAGCGCATCAGAATAGGAAATAAGGAGCTCCTTGAAATAAGACCGAAATAAGGGTTGGCAGTCAAGAAAACAATCTCGGAAAGCAAAGGGGAGGATGTGGTAGGTCATTGAAACAGATAAATAATTTGGAAAGAAAGTGGAGAATATTAGTATATATATATGTCAAATCTCAAACGAAAATGAGGCATAACTCAACAACGTGTGATTTCGAGTTAGTTGGTATCCATTGTACGAATTTAAAGCGCAAAAATTCAGACAGGGGACGAATGGGACAAGAAAAGAATCGACATTTTTTGACCGAAAGTTGGGAACACAAGTCTGTTTTGTGGGACCCCATCCCTCGACCGCCAGAATACGCGTCTGGTGCCACGATCACTACTCTACCTGCGGGGCTTTGCTCTGCTGCACTTCTGGGTATTCATGACGAAGTAAATATTTGCTGTCCGTGTGGGTGGTAACCAGCGCCACTGACTACTCGGGGGGAACGTTTTTAAGTCAATGCACTTCATAAGCGACCCTGAACCTGCGTCCACCGGCGATGTCTGCGCACGTGGAGATGGGCGCGCGCTGCCTGGCCGCTGACATGGCACATACCCACGTGGGGGATTGGCCAAGAATCGGGCGTGAGAGGGCTAATGCACCTGCTTAAAGGAGTACTGACACGAATTTCAAAGCTGAGATCCGCTCTAGCGATCAAGTACAACGACAACACAAATATGTGTCTGTGATTAATGCATCTTTCTTTCTTTTGTAGTTGTGTGTGTGTGTGTGATCTCTCTTTCGCGAACATAACCGAACCGCGCGCAAATTCATCTCGTGCATTCACACTTTCACATTCTTCCCCCCGGGAAAATGCGGGGAATTTTTTTTGGTGCGGAGCACCCTAGCACCTCACAATGTCCGTCCGCGTCCATGCGGATAGCATTTACAATAGCAAAAAATCACACAGGCACCAGCAGGATTGGAGCCTAAGTCTGGTAGACCAGACAGAGTTAGTGTCAGTCGTGCTAACCACTGGGCTACGACCATGAGTTAGTAACCGAGAGTCAAACAGCTTAGTGTTTAGTGTTTTGCCTGTAACGGTGCAGGAAAGAGGTTTAAAAGGAGTACCTTACTGACCCCCGCCGGTCCCCACCGAATGTACGTTCGCGTGCATGCTTGGACACGCCACCATCAAGCGAAAATTTCCGCGGAAAATACGTAAAACGGTACAAGAACATTCCAAAACACTTGAAAACAGCACAAACATAACCTCGTAACGAGAAAACACCCTAAAACACTGGTGTAGTAAGTTTTTGATAAAGTTGTAATAAACAGTTACTGCATCGAACTACGTTAGAGGGCGCGACGCAAAACACGACATGGCGCCGCTGTGCACCGCGTAAAAAAGCTGGTTACGGAAATCACACACCCTCTTCCCGCAATAGACGGAAACGAACGTAAGAACCGTCCCGCTGCTGCTCATCGTCAACGAAGGCTACGAGCTTCCCCGAATACGAATGCGCGGCAAGCGGAGGGAAAGCTACTTAATTTTAATGCGGCCCGGCGCAAATTGGAAGTCACTCGGGACGAAACTTGGATGTCATTTCCAGTCCCCGTACCCCACACCCTCGCCATCATCTGCGGAGTGGAGATGCTGCCATTTTGTCGAAAACCGCGAGCCGTGACTCTAACGTCTAGAGCGTGATGGATGCGGTCGACAAGCGTTGAACACTCTTAAGCAACCTGTATTCCTAAGACTGCGAAAACAGGCCCTTGCTATGCATGTAGCGAATCAGAACGGGAAATGAGGGGCTCATTGAATAAAGACCGAAGTAAGGGTAGACAGTCAGGAAATACGAGGAAAGCAAAGGGAAAAAAAATTGATAGGCCAAATATTCTCTGCAAACAGATATATTAATCGAAATATATAGAGAAAATGAAGGAAGGGCGGCCCGCAGGCGGGATCGACGCCTTTGTGTAGCTAAGTATGGATCAAAGTTGGTTGTGGATACATCGTTTTGAAATGAAAATACCATCAGCAGCAGCATGTTCGGGTCCACTCCAGGACGAAGGCCTCTCCCCCTGACCTCCAACATCTCTTGTCCTGGGCTTTTCGGGTCCGCAGATTGCTCCTGAATTTATTTAGTACCTTAAAAGTAATAGTAGCCTTCCCCTTCTTCTAAACCCAGCTCATGGTCTCCACTCGGTTATCCTAACTGTCCACCGGTTATCGGATCAAGTCATTATATGGCCAGCCAATGTCCATTTCTTTTTCTTTATTTCAACCGTGACATCTTCTACTCTACTTTGTTCTCTCATCCAGGTAGCCCGTTTCCTGTCCCTGACTGTTACTTTTAACAATATAATTTCCCTGGCCTCCTGAGCCCATTTGTTTGTTTTCTAGTCGTTTACTAAGGTAATGCGAATTTGGTGGCCCTAATAGCAGTAGTCGTAGGTTTAATTGTAGAAGTAGTAGTAGTAGTAGTATTAGTAGTAGTAGTAGTAGTAGTAGTAGTAGTAGTAGTAGTAGTTGTTGTAGTAGTAGTAGTAGAAGTTGCAGTAGCATGTAGTAGTTGTGATGATGTTAGTTGTGGCAGCGAGCATAATTGAAGCAAAAATTACGTGGAATGGTTTGGATACCCGTTTTAAAGGAATTGTTGATTTCGTTATGACCGGTGGAGACTCCGATTGCTGTAAGCGCACAGTTCTTCCAAGTCGGGATATAGTTGGGCCAATATTCACCCAAAACCTTTATATGGCAGTGATGTTAACCCTAACTGCATTTGCAAACATGATAACATTTTCCGTCGCCGCGGTAGATAATCTCTATAAAGCATTGTTCTTTAGATGTAAACGTCAGACCAATGCATATTCCAGAAGTACATCACGCCAACCGTAACAAATTTCATTCTACAAAAGATTGCGGTTTCCGTGTTGTAGTATCTGGCTGCCATCGTGAGCTACATTCTCCAATGTAACATTTTATGTGTATAGTAGGGGTTCATCACCCAGCCGAAAATTCCAGAATGATGTTTGCCATATACCTTAGCTGAAAAGGCTGGTGTTGCAGCCAATGAAAGATTTTGACATTTTTTGGCAATGCTCCTAATGTGGCGCCACATTTTTGGTCGCCTAAACAAATTGAACTGAACCAATCCGCTTCTTTCTAACGTTTTTAAGAGAAGTAGTGTGTGAGTGGTGTGTACGAATTGGAGTAGAAATTTTTCATATCATGTGCAATGCTGTACAGTCGGCAGTGTCTCTGAGACAGCCCAAAATTGTCATGTCGACGGAAGCACGTTTTTGGAGAATTGGAGTTGCTGCACAACGTAATTTTCATCCGCCCCCCAAAATCCTCGCCTTTTCACGTATACTTGCCTTATTTGCAAGCACTGCGGTTTCGCCAAAATATGGTTGTTATGCTCCACGTTTTCCGCAGGCGTCCTTTTATGTACCTGTACTATATTGTGACTATTTCTTCTCATGTGCATAGCCACCAGGCCTAAACACTACGGCAAGTATGAGCGTCATTGACGACTCCACCACATATCAGTTCCAACAAAAGCAAAGAGGAGGTAAGAGTTGTGTCGATTTTTGGTTTGGAAGACATTGGCGGAAGAAATGTACGTTTCTTATTTCTGCACTGACGTTCAGTAAAGTTATTACTTACTTTTGGCATCTTTTCTCAAGACATTATGCCACAATTACAGAAATCTTAATAGTGCAGGAACCAGTCAATAAAAGGAAATCCGAGGACAATAAACTGTGCCGTCCTGCTTGTCAGTTCAATTTATGGTATCGCTGTAATTTATATGAGTACCACCCCCATTCTTTGAAATGACAATCTCTATTAGTGGAATATAGAGTAATTCCCACTTGCATCCCCACAGACAGAATCCGAGATTGAAAATTCTGTAGTCCCACATTGATGTTTATATTATTGCAAAACACCAGACAGCACAAATCAGATACGTACGTTACAAGTGGCGTTTTTATGCTCTGTCGCGCCAAACACAAGAATAAAGCAGGAGGGGGGGCTTCTCGATGTATGAAGTAAAAAGCCGTCATCATAAAATGTGCAATAAAAACAAATAAACTTCGGCTATAAGTTCCGAGTTTTATTCACTTTTTGCTGTACAGGAGCATTGTACGGCCTGTTTGGTGGTAGTTCAAAAAGAAAGTAATGAGACCTCCTTAAGAGATGTGCTTATAAAGTTAATTAATATTGGGATACTTGAGGTACCAGACAAAGCATGATATATTTATTTTTTGTGGTTTTAGGGAGATCTACGTACAGAAGATATTTCCGCGGTGTTTAATTTTCATGTCAACGCCAGCAATTACTTGAGGTAATAGAATTATACTATCCTCTTTCGGAAAGAAGAAGAGCAGGCTGTTTAAGATGCTAAATTGGTCACGTTGCCGCTTTAAAGCACACAATGCAGCTTTCATTTTAATTTACCCATTTTGCTTTTTCCCTTTGCTAACATAGTATTGAATTTTTCTTTCTGCATTTTGCCGGGGGCAGTGTTTGAGCCGTTAGGGTTCTCAGGCACGCGGGGAACGGTGTTCTGACCCTTGCATATCTTCAAAGCACAAGTCTGGCCTTTCAAAGTTGTTTCCGTTGCCCTGGCAGCCACCGTAATTAAACATTCGCAAGTGCCGCTCTCTTGGTTATAGTAGAAGCGAGGGAAGATCCCTTGCATGGTCCGGCATCCTTTCCAGAGTGCACCGATACGTCGAGGTCGCTGTGAATAAAAAAGAAATATTTTTGGCTTCAGCAGAGATGAGTGGCTGCTAGGACATTTGGAAAATAATCTACTTGGCACTGGGATTGTGCGCCATGAGATTGTTTGTATTCTGGATATAACGGGGTTATATTGTGACGAAGAATAAAGCATTTACAGATAAGCTGATAAATTCCCACCAAAACAAGGCATGTTCGATTGTAAGACATACAGTTCCAAGTTCTAGTTCAATTTCAAATTTAGCTGTGCAGCAGCAAGAAAGAACGTGGAACCAATGTCGTTCCTGTTCATGTGGTTGGCGTTTTTTAGAGTATTTCTCTACAAGATAAACTGATATTTTCGTAGTGTAATCATTTGCAGTAACCGCAAGGCTTACATGCCCCTCATTACCGGACATCTTTTTGACATTGCTGAAGGAGGCGCTAGTAAATTATGAAGGTTTCACTAAAAGCCCGTTAATTCTTTTTTTTTTCGCCTGGAGATTCTTTCTAAGGTCCTGGAGGATGCCGCTTTTTTACCGGTTAATAGGCATTAGGGCGTTAAGTCATTTTCCTATCTGTAAATCGCTCAGAACTTCACCAGCGTACTTCGCTTTTGACATAATCTCATAGACCGGAATTACCAAACCAAGAATTGGTTGTATAGCCAAAATTGAATTCTATCCCAAAATCCTGATTTTGGTAGAATTGAAAGTTTACCGCCACCTGAAGGTGTTTCAGCCATTTCACATTAGTATTCTCATACAGAGATACAAGCTAAAATATTTTTTTGAATGTTTTTAGTGTTCCATTCACTTCAAGATGGTGTCAAACATGTGCATACAATAGTAAGCCTTGCAAAGAATTAGGCAGGCCCATAACATGGCCAAGAAAAAGATGTGTCACAAAAATCTTCGACATGTTTTCACAAACGCCCTTTGCGTTTGTAAAACCCGTCGCTCTGCCCTGTAGCTTTCCTACATGGTTACAGCTCTGCCCTAAATATTCCATATTGCACTTTCCGCCTATTCATTTGGTTTAGGTTGTCAATATTCACTGAGTTGAGTACCGTATTTTTATAAGTTTACTTGTTTATTTTTTTATTTTCCGATTAGATGAAATCACTTAGAAACTCTGCCTATTTCTTCGCTGTGGTCGACAATACGAAGTTTCAAATCTGAACCAACTATCACAACCGTTTCATTCACATCAAAATCAAGGTATAATTTTGGAATTTCTTGTACAGATGACATTTTACCAAAGACTTAATGATGGACCTGTGTTCTGTTCTATGGTTTCATAATGTCCTTCCCACAAGTTTCTGTGAACATACAGGATGTTTTTTTGTACGGTAAAACGTTGTTTTAAAAATGTGCCCATTCGCACAACCTCTTGGTTTTATGCGATTCAAAAGGCGACGCCAGTTTCCCGTAAAAATTGAATCCCCGCATTGGTTGCCAGTTTACGAGTTATTCAGATTACCCTCACGTAATACCACCGGATAGCATAATTAGCTTGACACCTGAATCGTCTGAGCATGGGTCCCTATAGCATTTACTTACACAATCAAAAAGACTTTAAGGTAGTACAGTGTCAACTGAAAAATCAAAACGGGGTTAAGTGCCTGCAGCGCGCAAATCTAGTAGGCGTACGCTCTGCCCAGCAACGTGGATTGCGTCGATTAGAACAGATAATGCAGCTCTCTTCCTGTTCCGAAGGCGCTTCGCTGGTGTGGAGCGTCTGCTCCATGAGGCCTCTCTCCAAGATGTCTCCCCAGGGTTCCGAACTTCGGCTCGGACTCTCGAACGTCTGCCGTGGCTGACGCCGGGTGCTGCCGTAGAGATGTAGCTCTCTGCCGTGCTCGAGGTCGTCTCGCCGCTGCAGCCTGGAACTTCTGCTTCCCGGGTGTCTAATACAAAGTTGTCTCCCCAGCCTTGGAGTACCCTCCCCGCCGTCAGCCGGAAGCCGTGTCGACCGATCCTGGTCACGGCACCAGTTCAATTCACGAAGATGTGACCCACTTAGGGTTGGACCGGTCGCCCGAATCGACGATCCGATAAAACGATGGCTCATGGCCCGACGGCAAGTAGCCTTCCATGCTGTAGTCCAAAGAAGCAAGATGTGCAGTATGTACAATATTATTTACACTACTTATTTACAAACTCTCAATGCTCATGATCGGAGAGCAGAACTCGGGCCAGGCCCGCGTCGAGCGGTGCTCGCCGCTCTGTCTCTCTCCTCTCCTTCCCTCCCTCAGAACATGAAACTCCTCGGATTTATACCCACAACGTCACCCGCAAACAGCGACGTCACAATTTGAGAGTGAGGATGCCTCGTTGATTAGAGCACACTAGGCCACAGTTTTCCAACGTGACAAACAAAGCTAGGTGGGTTCAAAACAGTCACGTGACCCACCTCTCTCCCGCTCATACAGAAACCCGGAGGGTTTAGAAAAACACACACACCTAACACAAAAAAAAACCAAACAACTAAAAGCAAACCCAGATGCTGCCACCGGTTGTAGGGTGGCTCGCCTTAAGTATTGTTCATATAGGAGCACGCCTATATTTGTGGTCCGTGCCTGCAAAACTCATTTGCTTTGAACACACATCAAGTGCTTAACAATGCCGTGGTCGCCTTCCATTTACACATCCAGCCAGCCGATTCACCAGGGTCAGACGTGGGACTAAATGCAAATTTCACCAAATAACTTGGACCAGTCTAACTGTGGTAGACAGAACGACTTGATGCCCTGTTGGTATATTTGACCCCTTGACCGACCTCCAGCTCCCATCCGCTTCGGGAATTCTCATGGTGGTAACCGCGTTCGTTAAAATGTCCATCGTACCCCACTGCCGGTTTTCCAAAGGAACGAAATGAAATCATCCTTCAAATGCTAACAATGCTGCTTAACACTTTGGGGGCAATCGACAGCATTCGTATAAGCTCCTCGCCGGCCAGCTCGTCAGGTGAACACTAGTAGCGCGGCGAAGAAAAACAAAGCTCCCGGGGTTCCTCCCCACGCCCCTCGCGCACAAATCAGCTCGGGCCGGCTTGAAAACAAACAAATTGAGGTAAACGTGCTATACCCAATAAGCGATATCGAAATTTTTGGCGGTTTGTAATTTTTAAGGCAGGTGCCCGAACTTAACAGTGGGTACTTTTTGGTCGACATTTTCAATAGGCCAAAGTTGCTGCAGATGCAAATCAACGGAAAAAACAAAGAACAATATATCAGGGTCATGACATGATCTCAATAGGTGAGCTCATGGATTTCATTGGCTCAGCATATTGAGCTGAATATATCACGCTCACATTTTATATATTCACATATAAATATATCAATATAACAGCTTACATCGTACCATTTTGAATGGTCACAAGCCGTATTACTGAAGCTACTATAATTACAGCTTGAACAATATATGTATCACAATATAGCAAGTAACAGTTGCTTATTCTTTAGAGTACCTTGATTATTCCCCTTCAATATTCCCATAAAATCAGCAGAGTGAAATATGAAATGCGGAAATAACTTCACAAAGCAGCACCTGTAGGATTAGTTGGTTGTAGGACTAATTATAAAGCCAACATTAGGTTTTCTACAGCAGTTTTTTTTTGTTCGAACACGCGGTAGTGCTACACTGTTGAGAAAGAAGCACAAAACGTCTTAATCAAGGACGCCTGCCTTGAATTTATTGTGGCCAAGTTTGATTTTACACGGGGGGCGTCACGTGTTTGATACATCACCGAGTAATTTTCTGATACGTACCTAGAGTGAAATACGTTACAAGAAAGTTTTATTTTCAATTAGCCGGTAACAACAGCCGCGGGATCCCCTCAAGAACCGTAAAAGTATATCTAAGCAAAAATGAAACTCTTACCACCTTTATCAAACCATTTTCTTATCATAATAGGTGAATGATAAAAACCGCCTCACTTACTTTCACAGGTGTCTTGGACACTTCCCGAGAGTATTGAAGTTGTTCCCGTGCACTACATCCACCGTAGATAAACCGTTCGCAAGCGCTCGGAAGTAGAGTTGTAGTAGAAGCGGAGGTACGTAATCTAAGCCAAGGTCCTGTCTCCATCGGCAGGTGTAACAAAGCGGATTTATACGCACTGCAAATAAACAACTATAATCAAATCTCTCACACCCGTCCCGCGCACCAGAAACCACGGAGAACACCTGCGGGCGCAACTCGTTTGCACACACGCAGGCACGCAAAATGTCACGCGCTCGCTACGCACGAACGCACCACCCCCCACCACACAACAACACACACACGCACACACACACACATCACCGCACACACACACCACACACACAGCACACATAGCCACAGCCACACACACACCCACCACACACACACACACAACCACACAAGCACCATAAGGCACACACACACACACAAACACACACACACACGCACATGCACACGCACACACATAAAAAAGGAAGCAGTCGGAGGGTAAAATGGGACCACATAGAGTAGTTAGTCTTCGCAGGCAACCGTTCCCCTTAATGTGGAGTAACGATTGCAGAATAAAAGCCGCATGAACAAATGTGAACCTCGTTTGCGTTCCCGCCAAGCTTTAAAGCGCAACGATGAGTCGAAGCGCAACACTTAATCTAGTGGCTGAGACATTTACAGGCAGTAGTGGAGTGGTCTTTGCGATGTGGCACATATATCTGTAGAAATTTTTATATTTTTTATACACAAGTCCCTGCAACCAGTTGCTCTTTTATATTGTGCCATGAGAGACGATTCCATTTGTAATAATAAAATACGCGCGTACGCTAAAACAGGTGGCGCGCTATGGCCAGGAGCGTCGTATCGCGAAGGCGAAACGCTCCTCGAGGACGCTAAGTTATGACGCTGTTTGCACAGAATTTAATGCAAGGCTGAAAAAAACATTGATATATTTCAAGCGCTGCAGAAAATTGCGGAGGTGTTAGTGAAAATAGCAAACTTCGCTCGCTAGTGTAATGAACGTGTATATGTAAATTCGACCAAAAACGCATTAGTTGCTCAACAGTTTAAATGTGCTCGTAGCTAAGAGTCTCGTAGTTAGCTTCTAATATCGGAGCAGATTGTCTAGCGTGGAAATGCTACGGGAATGCTAAAACGGCCTTTAAATCCGGTCGAAGTTCGCAGTGCCAATCGTCCAGCAAAGCTAACTAAAATGAATAAGGCTAAAACTTCCTAACTTGATTTCGCCTATGCAAAAAATAATGTCTGTTTCCTCATCGTGACACTCATTTAACCACGTCCAAATAACTTTCCTAGAGCACTGAGGATATATTTATTGGCGATATATTCTGCCGAAACACATCAGTGTTCGAACAACCAGCCTACAGTCGCAACTGGTGACGGGTTTGTTTTTAACGATAAAGGAGTACGGTTTTTAATGCTCTACTTTGAAACTAGCTGAGCAATGTTCTCATAGAAAAACTGAAGCCCGAACTAGCCGATCCCTAGGAGGTCTCAGAGAATTCCTTACCACTGGTGAAACTAAAACGTTGCTTGGAAAGTTACACACGGTTTATCGCCAAGCGGCAGGAGTTTCTGTTTTGTTATTGGACTCTTTTTGATTCCCTTTGACATTCGGGGAGTAGCGCAACAGTCTTATGTGGACTAAGAGCGTGTCACCTTATACTCGCTCACAATAGGCCTGCGTGTTTGTCCCAAAAGTGCGCTTGTTGGCCCAGGAAGAGCAACCGTCTCGTCATTTCGTCGTAGGGGCGCACACAATCTCTGCTCTCACCACAATCTCTAAATGGCAGGATAGGGAAGACTTTTTTCACCAAATAATATTGGGACAAGAACACAGCAGCATTATCAGTGATGTTGAACCACTTTCTGTTTTTTGCGCAATTCTTTTGCTCGCTATGTGCCGTTCCCGTGCCCGGCCGACCGCCACATTTTGAGCTTTGATGCCAGTGTGATCGAACCGTTTTTCGACAACAGCTTCTGGACGTGGAGAGTTTGGCCTTCCGCCGGGCCTCGGCGGCCCTATATTCTTCGGCTTGCAGATAGTCCTTGTGAGTTCATCGCCCCGTCTGCTGATTGTCTGCGTGCTGCTGTCTTCGGTGACGTCACCCAGGCGTGACTCCACCAGCATAGCATATAAAAAGCGTCTACGACGACTACCTTTCTCCAGTGGGCAAGAACACAGCAGCGGTAGGTTGATGTTGAACCGCTTCTGCTCTTGCGCAGGTAGGTAACCTGAACAACGTCAAAAGCATATCGTTCCGATAACCGTTTTCTTGTGCTGGTTTTCTTTCCCAAACGATGCAGACGCTCATGATTGTTTCAAATTATGCTGTGAACCTGATGATTGATATGATCTGTAGAGTATAACGAGCCCGACTCTACGCAGGCGATGAGGTGCGCCGTAGTGGATGGCGAAGGATTAATTTTGACTACCTGGGGATCTTAACATGCGCCGAATCTCGTACACACGGCAGGTTTTGCTTTCGCTTCACAGAAAAGCGGGCCGCCGCGGCTGGGAATCGAACCCGCGACCTCGTGCTCAGCAGCCCAACGCCTTAGCCACTGAGCCACCGCGGCGGGTACGCTGTGACCTAATGTACTGTGTCAGAAGCATTCTTTTGTGTGGCGATGTGGACTTAACCCTGGACCTCCTAAGCAAACACCAAGGGAAACGATGTTCCCGGAGCTGGATATACTCGTTTGCGATGCTCTTCCACGGCTGAGAAAAACGGCGGCCAAGATGCCAATGCTGTTGACGTGTCGGCCGTTCCTCAAATGCTTGCCGAATTAATAAGGGTATGCAACGCATATCGCCCAAAGTATTTAAATCAGAACTTTTATCAAATTATCAAGTCAAGGTTTGTCGCCCCAGAGGCACGCGTCTACGTACTTGAATCGGTTCATGCCACTTTTCCCTCTGCCGCGCTCAAAGGCACAGTTGAAAGCGAGTCACATTAGCTAAAAATCAAAATCAACCAACTGTCTTTGAACAATGTGATGAGTTAGAAAATCGTTCCCGCCGTAATAACTTGCTGGTGCCCGGCTTTCCTGAGGCGCCTGATGAAATCCACGACCCTCTGCTGTCCAACAATTGAATGCCCGGGTATTTAAAGGTGCCACAGGACTGGCCGGAAGCATGCTGATTGCCCGCGCCCAGTTATAATGAATCTTCCAGATTTCCATGAAAAATCAAGTGTCCCAAAAAATGCCAACAAACCTAAAGATTGTGAAGTTAGCATTTCTGAAGGCTTTTCCATACGATTACGTTCAATCCGGGGAAAAAAAACTTTGGGAGGCAGCTAAGTCCTTCCTTGATATTGGCTCGATCGATCGTTTAAGCTTCGACCATGCGTATATTGATAAAGCTCGATACAACTGGGATGATAATACTGACACCATCGTCAAGGTTCCTTCTCGCCCTTGAAAAACCGCATTCAACACTGTTACTGTAACCTCCTGACGCCAAGGTAGTATAAAACAGCCATTGCGTGTCCTCAGTGTGAATGCCAGAAGCTTGCTTAATAAATGTACCTGTTTTCTTTCACTGGTTTCCACCCACTTACCTAATATTGTTGGCGTAGCTGAGTCATGGTTACACGACAACGTTTGCGGCAGCAAGGTAACACCACCAGGTTTCACTAGTCTTAGAACTGATCAGGAACATGGGAGACGGGTAGGTGTTGCGTTATTTTTGCGTTCTGACATTCAATTTTCAGTACTCCCTAGCCCGGCTGACACCGAATCCGTTTTGTGCAAGGTCTTTTTCAAGATCATTTTCATTAAATTTGGGGTCATCTATCGTCCGCCGTCATCGAACACAACTCAACTGCTCCAATTAACTACGTTCATGCACGAGCGTATTTTGTCTCTAAGCTTGTTCGGCCTCGGCGATTTCAATGCTCCCGGTATTCTATGGCATCCTTCATCGCTCACCGGTTATGAAGTGGACATAAGCAAAGTTCTGTTAGATTTTTCATTATCTTTTGGTTTAAAACAAATCGTCGAAGCCAACACAAGTGTGGCTGCAGTTTTGGGTTTAGTATTTGTTAGCCCCCATCTAATGGATAACGGCTATGAATGCGAGGTGGCTGATGGAATATCAGATCACATATCTGTTCTTGTTTCCATACTCGTTCTGGTTCGCAGCAATTGTTTTATTTACTCTACATTGCTTGATTTTTCACGCGCCGGCGATTTTCGCTTCACGCACGATTCAGAATCTAATATTTACGCGAATTTTTTGACGACTTCAAAAAGCTTGGTGTATCGCATGATGTGAATTGCTTGGTGGCTTCTTTCCAAAATATTGTTGCAACCTGTCTCTAGCGCTTTGACCTCCTCCAAATTAAAAAAAAATCCTCGCCTCCTTCGCATCTTGCGTGATCTACTTCAACTTTCGCGTCGTGTTGCGAGGTTGGGTGTGAAAAACGAAACGGTGATCCCCTTAAAATTGCTTAATTTATTGATGCAAAGAAGAGCTTCGTCTAAAAAAGAATTCATCTAAAGATTTAGATTTTAATGTTACATCACAAGGTTCATTATAAAATAACCCTAGAAAATTTTGGAGCTCAATGGTACCCTCTTCGGCCTCTACTAATACTATCCTAGTAAGCGATCTCCCTTCTAGTGACCCAATAACTATTCCCACTGCCTTTAATGTGTACTTTGAGTCAGTATTCATTACTGACAACTTCGAGATACCCGATTTCCCACACGACTCGCGTTATTAAATTTGAGATATCACCGTGTCTCACGATGGTATTCAAAATTTATGTTTGCACTTTGAAAATAAGAATTACTGTAGTCCTGATGGAAGTAACAATGGTTTTTTGATTAGATATTGGTTTTGGACAAGCCGGCACTTCAGTGTAAGTTTTAAGTAATCTTTGTTTACGTCGGCCATACCGTTTGTATGTAAATTTGCAAAACATTTTCCCATGTTTAAATCGGGCAACAAGCAGTCACCATTGTATAATCATCCAATTTCCTTAACGTATCAATAATGTAAACTTCTCAAACATATAATTTTTTCATATTATGAAGTTTCTTGTTTGTAATAATATGTTGTGTGATGTCCAGCGTGATTTTCGTTGCGGATTTTGTACCATCACTCAGCCTAATAAATTTTATTATTACGTTCCTCACGCTCTTGACAAAGGTACCAAATTTATGCAATTTTTATAGACGCTCATTCTTTGTTCCTGGGCGTTCGACACTGTTACCCACTCGAAGGATCTTCATAAACTTCGCGTTAAATAAAGTCCTCGGCCTTAGTTGATGGGATGGTTAGCTGTTTACATGATCTCTCCCAATATGATTCGCTTAATTCCTGAAATTTGTCGGTAGTGAATATGACATTCGGAGTTCCCCAGGGTTTGGTCCGGGGCCACTTCTGTTTTGATTGTGTATAAATGAGCTGCCTAATTATGTATCCGCTAACATCCCTCCGTATGCCGATGATTCTCTATTATATAGCGTAATTAACATGAATGGTAACAATATTTCACTAAATGATTCTGTTGCAGGTGGGGCCACAAATGCAAATGAAGTAGTAATCTTCAGCTAAAACATATCTCTTTATCTTTCAGCACGCTGAAGTTCCGTTTCTTCTTGTTGCAATTATTCGTTTCACGGCTCTTCCCTACACCAGGTGTCCGAATATAAGTAGCTGGGGCGTAGATCTTCACCACCTACCTGTCGTGGTTAAAAGCACATTGAATATACATGCAACAAAAGCACTTAAAAAATGTATGCTACCCAAATCTTACATTGGCCGGGAAGCTCCACTCGAAACAAAATTGTTAACATACAAACGCTCATTCAAACCCATTCGAAAATATGCCTGTACCATCTGAACCCTTATAAAGTATCGGAAACTAAACGCGGACAAAGTTCAGAAGAAATAATTTTGTTTTATTTTTCGCTGTTTAGGATTGAGCTGTTTACCATCATTTCACCTGGTTACACAATTACAACCCCTGTCCGAGCGCGTTCATCGCGAATGTCTTACACTTTTGCATATTGTGATAAATACTCCGCGCTTCGCTGAACAGAACAGCTATTTCTCACCTCATAAACTGAAATCTACAATAAATAGCCACAAACTTAATCTTGTGCCTTTTCATCCCCGCACTACTGGCCTTGGAAAATGTTTTGCGTAATTTAAATTAATTGTGTTGTGGGAATTCTGTGTAATTTTATTGTCATTGCGGCATTTATTATATCTTCTGTGTCTAAACTTCACGAAACACTTGTTTTTAAATGTCTTCTTAATTTACCCTTGTTATTACGTGCCCAAAAGTGTGTTTTGTATTCTATGTACCTACCTACTCCTGCGATAGCCCAATTGGGCTGCAGTATATATAAATAATTATTAATCATAATGTTAATCAGAAGAGAATATCCTTTCAGTAATGGCCGATAAAGGGACTCTCTGGAATAGAGAGCACCAGGCCAGGTTTGGTTTACCCACTTTACAATAACGAGCTCACTGACAATATCACGTCTGTCATAGCAAGAAAAATGTATTCAAATCGTTTTATTAGGAGTGCAATAGAAACTGGGATACGATCTTTTTCCCCGCACGATTGAGAAAGGAAATCTACTGCCAGGTGAAATTAGGTCCTTGCGTTTGGAAAAATTTTTTTGTAATTTAAATTAACTGGCTTGTGTGAATTTGGGCCATGGCAAACATACTCAGTCTTTTCTGCCGTAAATAAGATGCCAGTTGTAAATGTATAAATGAAGTGTCAGTAACCAAACCAATACCAGACTACCAGCCCTCACTATGTTGAATATGTTGCTTCAATGAAGTAATGGTTAGCGGCGTATTACAAAAGAACGACTTTGTTCCAGCGCATCATTTTCTGTAAGGTTGCTTGAATAGGGACATGTGAAAGAAGAGACGTTGAAAGAAGGCACAGAAAATCTGCACTTTCATGGCAACAAATGCGCACAAAAACATGTACGCAGAAGAAAGGACAAGGACGAGCGCAATCTAACAGCTCCTCCTTGTTGTTTCTTCTTCGTCCTTGTTTTTTTTTTCGCGTTCGTTGCAACCGATCACTCCCAATTGGGTCGGCTCACTGTGTTGTCTCTGAATTTTCATCATGAACATGGACCCAAAGCCATGTAGTCGCTCAATTATTCCAAGTTTTATAACGCTTCGAAGGGCCACCGATCTGTGCGGAATATTCTAGCAAAAGAATAATGTAACTATTTCTAATACATGCATTTATATAAACACACCTTACTGACGCTCCTTGATTCATTAGGCTGGAGGCAGAAATATCTGCGTATTTCTTATCCTGTAAGGCCTACTTGTTTCGGAGCCGTTCTTTTTTCGATTTCACTGCATTTTTAGTGTACAGCTTTGGAGGTTTGTTTTGGTAAAACTTGTTGCTGAGCGAGATGACACATACCTAAAGAAAAGAACTTGCGCTAAGAAGACGTGGAAAAAAAACAAGAAACTCCGAATACAACGATCTGTATCTGTCGTTTGTGGTCTTTTTCTCCATCGCCAAGTTAGCGTCAAGTTTTCTGCTTTCTTTAGGTTTCTTTTGTTGACTTTATAGCCACATTTTTGCTTTTTGATTTAGGGCAAAAGTTTTTCATTCATTTGCTATAGTTCAAAAATAATGAATAAATGATAATGAACATAGGTACATACGGGGAAATACAAATCAAGATACCTAAAAGAAGCAACCGCTCAACTTTATATAAGATACTTTTATGAGAGTGTTGAGCCGCCATCCAAATTAGTAACATCATATACTACAATAAATCACACCTAAGGTTAGCCCCTGGGAAGTTCAAAAAAAATTCCGCCATCTCCACGAAGTGAATGATGATGAGACGGGCGAAGCTGCAATGCTTATCGGTAAAAGCGTGAAAAATTCGTCCGCACATCATTTGAAGACTCGCCACGTTGGTTTAGGGGTGTTTTTATGTACACATATATACATGGCGTTTATTATTTACATATCGGTTCGTAGACGACAACCTCTTCTTCTTCCTCTTCTCCTTGTTGAGTAACAACTAAGGCGTTGAACGTTTTCACCTCTTCAGCCAATCTTTGGCTGGCCAATCCCTTGGGGGATCCTGCCACAGTCATTATTAATGTGCCCTGCCGTGTACAGCTATACAGCCGTAACGAGGGACGGGACAGGGCCCGAGCAAGAGGAGCTTCGCCCCTAAAAGTATAACAGAGTTTCTCTTGGAGTCGATGCAAAGGTGCGATAGGTGCACCCACATGTTTGTGTTATCCATACAAGATGTGTCGTAATTTAGCACTCTGGAGGGGAGAAATTGATTACGCTTCTATGCAAATAATTTCTGGATAGATCTTCGTATACACACGTGATGGAGCCACACAGTCAGCGAGATATCAGCTGTTGACGTATGCGAGCACCAGAAAGCCAGTTTAGATATCTTGAATGCTTGCGCCGTTCATACGAAATAGACAAGAGCACAGTTCTTGAGGAACGCAATATCTTTTTCACATCTCTATGCCCAATTCTCGTGAGGACTGTCGCCCATGCCTGGGATTGGAGCAATAAAAAAAGCAAAGAATTCTTCCTCTAAGCGGTGTTCAGTTTGGCATTGTAACGAGAAAGAGGAAATGCCAATGTTCAACTTTAATGGAGGAGGCGTAATGGTTCTAGTGACCAATAGGTGCCGGGGAATGATACATGTTCGTTGACGTGTAAAAGCCACGTGGCAAAGCATTGTGACTACTTTGTAGAGATACTGGCTTCTGATTTCGAGGACAGGAACAGTTTATTAACAACGCGGTGCGCGTGAAGCACTTTCTGGACCGGCGCAAGAAATGCTGCAACGGGGGCTCATCGAGCCTTCGGAGTCCTCTTCTCAGTCGGACAACTTGACGGTAAAGAAAAAATCAGGAATGCTTGCACTCACGACAAGATGTGAGTGGGTAGACTAATGTAGGTGAGCCTTGCAGGACACATATTTGGGTTTCAGTATCATTGCTTTAGTTGCATGGTTGCAGTGCAAGTATTCGCCGTCATATGAATCGAAGAGGTCATCGCCTTATTTGTGGCGAGTGGCGAATGCAGTCGTCAGCACTAAAGACTCGCACCCGCTCTTCGTGCTCGACCTGAGTCAGAGATGGCAAGAACTGCAAGTGGCATCAGGTTTGATTGCAGACGCGTACCCAAGTCTGTAATTATACATAATGGCGTCTGGAAAATGTGGCAGCCAGGGTGAGATCACCCAAGCATGTTCTTTTTTATTTTCCGCATTAGAAATGGATATCTGTTGTTACACGTGCGCAGCGCTTGACGACAGCGCATGAGGTTTTTTTTTTTTTTTTTTGCTAAATCTACTGCGCGAGCCCGGTATTAGGCGTTCGGCGGGCTTCGCGAGGCAGGCTCTCAAGAGCACACCGCATTTTCTTGGTATTTTTCCATGCAGCGGAAAACTTACGGCTTTCACAACTCGGATGTTAGGAAATCATGTTGAAAATTGGCTTTAATTGGGCAACGCCGAATATAGGAACGAATGTCTAAAGCTGTTAAAAAGACAGCACGATAACGCTCTACATGAAATTCCCACCACTGCACACTAGCTTCGTCTTCCAAAAGAGCGCCCATCCTCATATCGGACATTTTCTTTCCAAAAATAGACAGCGGCCAATGTTGTTTCGAAATTCCTGAAGAAATGTTGGGACGTACAGCTTCCGGAAAAATTTATTAGGCCACTCATTGCCCTACCCAGCCAAGAATTCAATGAATAAGCTTTACCTTTAATGGTAGGAAAAATAAACGTATTTTTTCTACGTTTCCGGGATTAAACGGTTCATTTTCGCTCCGCATGTAAGACTTGATAATTGAATTTTTTGCGACTTGCGCACTCTCTGGACGACCACGAAAAATTTTAGAAAGGCTTAACCGATGCATGACGAGTGAAGGTGAATGACACCGTAACTTAGGTCTTTGAACATCTTCTCATTCTGGTTCCAACTCATCCGCATAAAAATGGCTCCCGCAATATTCACGTGGATAACGAGAAAACTAATCGATGTACTCCTAATATCTAGAGGTATTTTAATGGTGTCCTCTTTGTATTGGAACAATTGCCTGCAAATCTATACATTGTACAGTTTTTATCAGCTGGTTGGAAAAGCCGAATGACGGTTTGAACGTAAAAAAATCTTAGATAGCGTACTCCTAGTTCAAATTTTAGGGTGACGGTGTTGGTCATTGGCTCCTTTCTCCCCACGTAGAGATGCTTACGGTCATCCTGGGTGCGGAATTATCCCCGAAGAAGAAACACTCGCTTTTTCTGCGGCATAATGGGGTAGTACAAAGATTTTCTTCCTCGCTACTCCAAAGTTTTTCATCAGTCGACAGAGCATACGAGGAACAGAGCCTCCAATCGCGTCACCTGTCGTGACGTCGAGGAAGCGGGGTCCATACTCCAAAGCAAGCCATTTTAAAGGAGCCTATTTTCAAGCTCCGAAATTCTTGCACCACTTTTCTTCGGACCGTTGCCACCTCGACAGGCACAGGCGTCGTACTTATGTCGAGACACCAAGAAATCCCCCAACTGTCCTATGCGAGCGATGTCTCTCACCTCATGGTGCTGGGTACTAAACAATATAGAGGGAAGGACATGCTCTCATATGTGTGCCGATAGTGTTTTACTTCTACATATTTGTATGGCCACCCACCACTATTACAATCATTAGCATCATCATCATCCTCATCATCATCACCAGCCTATCTAACCCCGCCGCAGGGCAAAGACCTCTCCCATTATTCTTCAAATTCCCCGGTCCTGTGCCAACTGCGACCAATTTATCCCCCGCAAACTTCTTGATCTCATCTGCCCATCTAACTTTCACCCGCCCCCTGAAACGCTTGCTTTCTCCAGGGATCCACTCTATTACCCTTAATGACGAACGGTTATCTTGCCTTCGCATTACGTGCCCTGCCCACGTCTATTTCTTCTTCCTAATTTCAATTATTATATCCTCAAAACGCGTTTGTTCCCTGACCCACTCCGCTCACTTCTTCTCCCGTAATGTTACACCTATCATTTTCCGTTCTATTGCCCGCTGACGGGTTCTCAATTACAGTAAAACCCTCTTAGTGAGCATCGAAGTTTCTCTCCCGTAGGTGAGTACCGGTATGATGCAGCTGTCATAAACTTTCTTCTTCAGGGACAATGGTAGCCTGCTATTTATTCTCTGAGAATGACTGCCGTATGCACTGCACCCTATTCTGATCCTTCTTAATTATCTCTGCACCCAGGTTGGGATCCGGTGTTAACAACTTCGCCTAAGTAGATATATTTCGCTTACCACTCTCCACTGCCCTCGCCACCTATCTCAAACCGCTGTGCTGTCCAGAGGGGATTGATTATTACTTTGGGTTCCTGCATATTATTGTCAGGCCCACCGTTCTACTCTGTTTGTCCAGTAGGGAAAGCAGGCTTTGCAGTTCGTCACCCGAGTTGCTTAGCAAGACAACGTCATCCGGAAATCTGAGGTTACTGAGGAATTCTCATTAAACCTTACTCCCACCTGCTTCCCATCCAACGTTCTGAATACTTCTTGTAAAGCATGCTGTGAATGACAAATGCAGAGATTGTGCCTCCTTCTCTGACGCCCTTCCTTATAGGTATTTTACTTCTCTCCCTATGGAGGACGATGGTAGCTGTGGACCCATTGTTGATATCCTCTAGTATTCTTACATTATGCTCATCTACCCCTGGTTCCGTAATGCTGAATGACTGCCAGGGTATTGACCGAGGCAAATGCTTTCTCATAATCTATGAATGCTATATATAGGGGTTCAGCATGCTCAGCGCACTTCTCTATGACCTGGTTGATCGTGTGAATATGGTCCATTGTTGAATAACCTTTACGGAACCCTGCGTGTTGTTAAGGTTGACTGATATCTAACGTTGCAGAAATGCTTTTAGCGATTACCTTGGCAAGTACCTTGTAGAAGACAGTAAGCTGATCGGCCTGTAATTTTTCAAGTCCTTTACGACACCTTTCTTATCGATAAGGACAATGTTGGCGTTCTTCCAAGATTCCGGTACACTAGAGGGTATTAATCATTGCGTATACAGGTTTGCCAGTTTTTCAAGTACAATTTCTCCACCATCATTCAAGACGTCGGCTGTTATCTGATCCTCATCAGGTGGTTTGCCTCCTTTCATTTCTCTCAAAGCCTTCCTTACTTCTTCTGTCATTACTGGTTGGATGTCTATCTCCTCTACACTACCTTCTCGTTTGGCATTATCCTGGATGTCCCGGCTACTGCAGAGATCCCTACACTGCTCCTCGGCCAATGTGACTATTTTATTCTTTTTTGTGATGGCATTGCCTTGCTTCTCTTTAGGTGCATACATCTGATTTTCCCCACGCCAAGAAGCCTCTTCACTGCTTTCAGGCTACCTCCATTCTTTACAGCGCATTCGAGCGTCTCCATATTATATTTTCGTATGTCAGCTGTATTACGCGTATTGATTAACTTCGAAAGCT
Source organism: Haemaphysalis longicornis (assembly GCA_013339765.2). Taxonomy (NCBI): domain Eukaryota; kingdom Metazoa; phylum Arthropoda; class Arachnida; order Ixodida; family Ixodidae; genus Haemaphysalis; species Haemaphysalis longicornis. The sequence goes on along the minus strand of JABSTR010001859.1, from coordinate 14,464 downwards.
CCGCTAGTTCTATTCTGTCAGCTGGGGTGGAGATTGTCATGGTTTGCCGTCTCCTAATTAGATCTTTCTTCTCCTGGGAAAATTTACCAGGATCCTGTCTAGCCATCGTGCCTCCGACTTCGACTGCACACTCCGTGGTAATGCGTGTAAGATTGTCGGTGCCTCCCTGTGTGGTAAGCTCCGCTTCCTCAGTAAGAGCTGAGTATCGGTTGTGAAACGCGATCCTGAATTCTTCTTCTTTACGTCTCACTCTTATCTCATTATTCGGCTTCTTTTGTACTAGCTTGTTACGGTCCCTCCTCAAATCTAGCCCTATTCGAGATCTTACCATACGGTGGTCTCTACACCTTACCCTTCCAAGCACTTCCACATTCTTCATGACGCCACGGTTGTCGAATAATTTCAAGTCTATTTCATTTTTATGTTCCCCATTTTGGCTCCTCCACGTCTACTTCCAGCTCTCCCGTTTACAGAAGAAGGTATTCATTGTGCGTAGGTTATTACGTTCTGCAAACTGAACTAGTAGGTCCCCCTGCAAATTCTACATACCAGACCATAGCTCCCAACTGCCATTTCTCCAGCCTGATTCTTGCCTACTGTAGCATTGAGGTCCCCCATAACTGCGGTATACTGTGTTTTTACTTTAGCCATTGCCGATTCCACATCTTCATAGAAGCGTTCCACTACCTGGTCGTCGTGGCTGAATGTGGGCGCATAGCACTCTACCACATTGAGCCTGAACCTCTTGTTGAGCCTAATTACAAAACGTGCTGCCGTTTCGTTAATTCTATACTATTCTTCTACGTTGCCAGCTATGCTTTTATTGACTAGAAATCCCACTCCCAGTTCTCTTCGGTCGACTAGACCACGGTAACTTAAGACGTGTCCATTTTTACCACCGTAAAGGCCTCACCGGTCCTCCTTACCTCAAGAACCCCTATGATATCCATTTTATTGCCCTTTAGTTTCTCGAACAACACCTCTAGACTCGCTTCACTAGATAAAGGTTCTCGTGTTAAACGTTGCCAGGTTCACATTCCAATGGCGGCCTTTCTGGGTCCAGTGATTCTTAGCACCTTCTGCTGCGTCACAGGTGTGACCGCCGCCGTGATCAGTTGCTTCGCAACCACTGGAGACTGAGGGCCGTGGGTTAATTGGCATATTCATGGGTGTTTGTGGCCGTTACTACACCAGTGTCGCCAATCCTGCTCTAGTGAGGGAGTGCGTTACCGGCAATGGTCGCAGGGGTCAGGCCGCACCCCAAGCCCCACTCTGCAATTCCATCAATGCGGGGATTTCTTTTTTCTCAATCCGCTGGGAATGGTGGGGCACCGGGATTCCAACCACGGTCCTTCTGCACGCGAGGCGGATGCTCTACCTCTACGCCAGCGCTGCACGGGTATTACGATACACTTAGTTATATGAACTTCGCCAACCTCATCAACACTCGTGCATTGCGGTGCGCAATGTAAGCAATGAAGGTGACGTCATGGTAGTATATATTAAGGGTAGTGAGCCCATTGGAGCACATAACATGAGTATTTTGTCCACACGCTAGGTGGTCCAATTTTCCTGGTATTTGGTTCACAGTTAGAGCCAATTTTTATTGTTTTTTTTTTCAGACTGATGCTCTCAAAGTTCCGTGAAGCTCATCTTTGTATTTTGATTACATCAAATACTGTATTTATCCCGTTGCTGCAAACATCCCGCTCTCCGTTGTGTCTGTGTGTTGTGAAAAACGCTCAATGCTCAGCATCATGACTTACTGGCCGTCCCATAGGAGGTTCACCTTGTTTGAGCGGAAAAGCCTATTCCGGTGGATGCAATTGTCAGATTTTACCGCTCGAGGGTTTATAACAGTTGACCACGTGCAGTCCCACAATGGGAAAAACAATGAAGAGGTGCTTGAGGTGCATCATCGCCGGACCGGAAATCGGATCGGGCGGCTTGTGATCGCGCAACCGAGCGCTCCCTGGAGCTAACGGGCTATGTTACGAGGACTAGTGGCTGACCTGCATTGCTAACTACCATCGGCCAACGGTCCTAAAAATGCGTGTCGGGGATCCCCTGATGTGGTGGGCCTGCAGTTTCTGGGTGCGTGGTTCTACTTCATGCAAGTGGTTCGTGGTCACAGCCAAGGCCTGCACTATGGGGGCAACAAGCCACCCAGTCTTGGTCGTGGGTTGAATACTTTCAGCAATTCCACCTTGAATATGGAGGTCGTTGCGCTCCTTAGCCTCGACAAACAACCAGTCACCAAATCCAGCGCTGTCGGGATGACCATCTGTATGTGAGAACGTTTAAGCTTTCTCCTTCACTTGCATTCGAGAACCTCAACTCGGGTATTTGTGTTACTTGTTAGCGCAAGCTTTGGTGAACAACAAAACATCTCACCCGTGCAATATTGTTTTTCAGGCACCAGGATCATAGGAAGACGAGTTAATAAAGCAGTAAGAATGTAAAACCATACAGTCTTCCGAATTCCAGTAAGGAATGAGCAGAAGTTTACGTCGACGTCTAATGTTTAACTACATAAACCACTGAGCACTGCTTAAGCCTACAACCAATGTGAAGCCTACCGTCGGTGTGCCTCTATTTTTCAAAGAGAAATTTATTTCCATGCCATGGCAAGCACCCCAGCACCCTTTGAGAAGGGCGTCAATTGAATGCTTTAGAAGAAGCCATCGACACGCCCACTTTCGTCGCCTTTGCAATCAGCAAACGTCTCTATTTGATGTACCTTATAAACTAATATTAACGCGGAAAATATAACTGTGAAGAAGATAATTAAGAGTGAAGAAACTTTTAAGGGCAGGAATTGTGCTCTATGAAAGTGGCGTTCTGGTTCGCGAAAAAAAATTAAAGTTCAGAGTGGCGTTAAATCAAAATAAATCAATTTTTTTCAGTAGTCATTAGTCCTGATTATTGCTGAAGCATGTTCAGCATGAGAAAAACAAATAGGCATTTTCAGTAGCGGATGGCGCAAAAATGGTTCGTTTCTTCAGTGAAAGAAACATACTTGTTACAGGAGCGAGATGGTATTCCAGGATGGCGTGGTGGAAGGCACGTTTGTTAGGTTGAGCTTTACTGCCCACGAACCACGTATTTCGAGGTCATGTAAGTTTCCTCCTGTGGTTAAAATTCTAAAGCCTGCGCCATGCGATGGCGATACTTTACTGTGTTATCGCCAGCGCATGAGCGCAATGTTTGTTCTGCAGAGCGAAGAGATTTTCCTTTGTGGCACCTTAGTACAAAGCATCGAATCACCTTCTGGCTCAGGCGTTTCACACTCAAGTGTTTCGCACATTATGAAGATTTTTCCATCTTAGCAATCGACGCTATTAAACCCGGACTGAGGTGTGAAAAACAACTGCCCAAACTGCTGCTCTCCACCGACCGGCCCAGCAGCATGGCCTAAAATCAGGTCAACGTCTACTAACGTGTTTTGCTTGAGAAAGTCTAACGCTTCCTTGGTTATATTATAATTCCGTATAGCGCGTCTGTCTTGCCAGTAATAAGAAACACGTCACGTATTTCCATTTTATCAATACAGCGTTTGATACGGTATTAGCTGTCACCTAGACCAAGTTAGGCGCTGTTGCTCAATCACCGTAAGAGCTGCCATCATACACTCAGGGTCGTTTCACCAGTTACCAATTCGCTTTGATTCCAGAATCTTCCGTCCCTTTACGATACACCTACTCCTGATTACTGGGGATTTTCTCTGCTATCTGTAGCCAGAAGCGCACATTCGTTTCGACAACGATCACTTCAATATGACATTGCAATTAATAGAAACCAAGATTTGCGCCCCTGTATTTTCTTATTTATTTTCTTGTATATTTTATGTGTTACCGTTTTAAAATAGGTAACAATGTTTGCGAAGCAACACAGTCTCACAATAATGAAGATCGAACATTTTATCTATTCGTTTTCATTACTCAAATTCCCAATTACCAGAACGATTTACATTTAAAATTCTACGTTGCGTAGGATGATTTTTCCAAATGGGCTTTGCCAACCATACTATAATATAATCAGTGGCAAGGAGGAGACGGGTTTCTGTATTATACCAAGGCTGAATATTACCGAAACAACCAAGTGGTTCTAAGTACAGTGAACGAGTGGCTGTCACAATGAATACGAATGTTACCGGGCAACAACTGAGCAAAGTTGGGATTTCTCGACATACTCATCCACGTTTTTGCAATTTATTTTGAGAGATGTACGTATAAGAAAACATCGCAAAATAGTTAGAGAATTGATAGTAGTGCGGGTCAACACGCCTAACTTACTCCCAACGGGTGAACACTTTGTTAAGCAAACAAATTTTACTATCTTACTTTGAAGATCCCCTTTTCTGTCCCGCCCCTACGGCGTCATGACGAGAAAACGCTGTCGTAATTTTTTATAACCCTGTTATTGTCAATTCTTACAATGATGTAGAATGAATTAAGTCATAATGCCCCTTCCACAAAGGCTGACAAATGAGAATTTGAAGCACAATATTTTAGGCCTACTTATGCTCGGGCCGTCCTAATAAATTTGATTTAATACTTGAACGACGGCCTGCCAAATAGTATCCAATTCTTTCTTTGTAAATATGGTGCGCTGGTACCTCTATATGAAACATTGGTTAGATGTGGAACGAAAGATCGGTTTTCCTCCCATTTTTATCCCGGTTGTTCCTTACCCCATTTTTTTGTTTTCCCTGTGATTTCTTTCCACGCGATTTGGTACCCCATTTCAAATACATCAAGAACAATTTACACAGCAACAACTACTAATCCTAATTAAACTACTACAAACCATACAAACACTACTTCTAAAGCTTACTGCCCTATGGCGACTACTTCGGCTTCAATAGTATGTACGAACTTTGAGTTAGCGATTGTTTGAACAAGATGGCTAGTACCGTTTTTACCCTTTTCTAACGCGCACTTTTTTTCCGAAAAAAATAGGCCGAAAAATCGCATGCGCGTTAGAATCGGATACAAAACCAAAACTGCCGAAACAGCAGAAATTTCGTCCCACCCATTGCCATCGCCATCTCAAGATGGCGCCAAAGCTTTTAGCAACGATTTTTCGGACGCAGCAAGCCTAGGCGCCTAGGCTTTGCTATCGGAGTTCACACAAATCGGCAAATCGTTTAACTTGCACGCTTGATAACAGCAATTGCAGCAGCGGCTCCCACGCGTTCAAAACGAGCGGTCGGCTGAAGCGTGCACCTCTGGAGAAGCTCTCGGGATGGGCGTGCGAGGCCTGGGTCACGATCCCATTGACCATGGTTGAACGTTCGTTCAGAAGTGTGGCATCAAGAACGCGCTTGAAGGCACCGAGGCCGAGAAGTTGTGGTCAGCGGAGAGCGACGAGGAGTGAGATGAGTTACTTCGGGAAATAAATGACCGTTTCTCTCGCATTCGTTGTCTGGGTCACAAATTCCCGGCGCGTTACAATCGGAGGCAAGTTTTTTTCGGTTTTTTTGCCAGGAAAATCGGGTGCGCGTTAGAATCGGGGGCGCGTTAGAATCGGGTAAATACGGTAATCAAGATCTGAACACTTCAACTTCTCCAATCATGCTTGCTGTGGACAAAAAATATTGGCAACATTTTGAGAACTTTTTCAGGATCTTTCTAAATTAGGACAAAAATTCAACATTTTCAGCTATTGTGTTGCTGTGAATACCTGTAAAATCATATCCGCTATGCCTATGTTGTGGAATACAATGTATTTTATGCATGATATAGAAGCTACTGAAAAATGAAACACGGGTAGCAACTCAGAGCCGCATGTAGAACACACAGCTCCACCTGTTACCTTCAATGGATGTTCCACCTGATGTCCCAGCGTCTGGCATGGTCCAGCGGCTTATGTACGTGCCTAAGTTACAGAGAAACAGAATATCTGGAATTAGAGTTTTGAAAGACGCATATTGGCTACGGGAAAATAAATGCCGACCCCAATAGCAGCCTACAGAATGTGTGTAACATGTTCATCCGCAACAATGCTTTCCAACGTGATGTTCTTCTTGAAAATTTCTCGCGGAATAATGCAGGCGAGAAACCGGTACATTTAGAGTCTTTACAAGAAACCTCGGTGAACAGACATACCGAAAATTTTATTGGTAATGTAGCTCTTATTCGGAGTACGGTTGTCACCAGGCTTTAAACATTTACCATGCCCGAAGAGCACGTACTATGAATTAGATGTTTGATCAAGCATAGGGTGTGTGTAAATAAAGATTGTACAACACCACGGCAAAGGTTCCCTATCGGCGATTGGATTCACCATGAAGAATTTATGCGTGGTTGTCGGCTGATCCTGTCGTTCAAAATACGCACCAATACACACAATGTCGCACCTCTACACCTGTCTCACCTTGACTGAGGTAGCCAAAAAATGAAAAATAGCCTACGGGTACTGCGGCTAATAAGGACTAATTTATTAACGTTATTTTACGCAGGACCCGCCGCGGTGGCTCAGTGGCTAAGGAATTGCGCTGCTGAGCTCGAGGTCGCGGTTTCGATTCCTGGCCGTGTAGGCCGCTTTTCTGATGGAGGCGAAAAGCAAAAATGCACGTGTATACGAGATTTCGGCGCACGTTAAAGATCCCCAGGTGGTCAAAATTAATCCGGAGCCCTCCACTACGGCGCGCCTCATCGCCTGTGTTGCGTCGGCGCGTTAAACCCTACAATCAATCAATCAATTGTTTTAGGCAAGGAACATATCTGTAAAAAAACAATGCAGTTCTCCTGACCATATCTTTCAGTCCGGCATTTCTGTTATGCCCAGTACACTTGTTCGATAAAATGAAATATATCTTCCAGGTAGGAATGCTATCGCTCAATGAGCGTGTAGGCCCTCCTAATTTTTTAAATCATATCACGAAGCTACGACGCTCAGCAAAATCAGAGCCTTATGACGTTGTTCAGATGGGAAATAGGCGACAGTAAGCGCACGCGTATAAAGCCCTATGCTCTGTGAACAATGTACGGTACGCTGTTTCTTTGACAGCGTTATGCTGTCTTCCTGACTTTGTTTACAAGGAACTAGGGTAAATTTAAAGCACGTGGGCATCACTAATTCGCGTTTGATGTTTTCTCGTGGCACTTTCCCGGCATGTACGTCATGAAGATAAACGCTGCTTAGCTAATTTTCGATGCTCGCAACGACTTTCACTCATGAGAAAGGCAGGTTCTGTGTTCTTCTAAGGAGAGCACCGTAGCAGACGACACACATAGAGTCGATGGTTTTATGGACGTCCGTATAGTCTTCCAATTTCACCACTGGACATATTGACAACGCACTGGCACGCCAATAATCATCATTCCCGTGATATTGTTACGAGGCAGAAGCACGCAAATGCAGTGTATTGACAAAAATTACAACGCTTAGCAATGCCAGCGAGAAAGTACCGAGACCGGTAGGTAGCTGGATGCCCTTCGTCCTCTTCTAAAGTTCAGCCCAAACGGCACATAGCCGTAGCTGCCCTCATCGTCTTCTTCCAACTATTCCGTGACACAACCCCCGGCGGGAAGACGCCGCCGGCGTCTGGGGACATAACGTTTAGGTGTTGGGGTGGTAAGGCTTGAGCCGGGCCACGTGAACAAGGTCCGTGTGAGGTGGCTTGGCAGAGGAAGACGGGTACGGCGTGATTTCGTACGTGACGTCGGTGACGCGGCGCAACACGCGATAAGGGCCGGTGTAAGGAGAAAGTAGTTTGGTCGAAAGTCCTACATGACGCTGGGGTGACCACAGTAGCACCAATGAACCTGGATGGAACTGGACATCGGCGTGGTGGCGATCATAGAGGGACTTCTGGATGCTTGTGACGAAGTGAGGCGTGTGCGAGCGATCTGACGAGCGAGATCAGCCTGTGCGATGGCGTCGCTGACGTACTGACTAGGAGGAGTTGAGGCAGGCGAGACAATGGTATCCAAGGGTAAAGCGGGGTTCCCTGCCGAAGAGCAAGAGCAAGTAGAAAGGGGAGTAACCAGCTGTTTCATGGCGGGAGGAATTGGAGGCGAAGGTTACAAATGGCAAGGCGGCATCCCAATCCCGGTGGTCGGAGGAAACGTACATAGGAAGCATGTTCAGCAGCGCGGTTTAGGCCCTCCGTGAGGCCGTTCGTTTCATGGTGGTAAGCTGTAGTGAATTTATGCTTAGTGGAACAAGAATGAAGAATGTCGGCAATCACTTTAGAGAGGAAATTGCGACCTCGATCGGTCAAGAGCTGTCGAGGTGCTCCATGATGCAGGATGACGTCGTAAAGGAAGAAGTCAGCGACGTCAGTTGCGCAGCTAGTGGGTAGGGCCCGTGTTATGGCGTAGCGTGTTGCATAATCTGGTGCAACGGCAACCCACGTGTTGCCAGAAGTGGATGCAGGAAAAGGCCCCACGAGGTCGAGACCGACGCGGGCGAAGGGTTCGTGAGGGATAGGAAGGGGCTGAAGGAGTCCAGCAGGCAATTTGCAGAGAACATTTCGCCGTTGGCACTGGTCACAAGCTTGAACATACTTCTTGACCGAACGGTACAAGCCAGGCCAAAAGAAACGGCGGCGTGCGCGAGCGTATGTGCGCGTAATGCCAAGGTGACCAGAAAGTGGATGGTCATGAAGTTGTTCAAGGACGGTGGAGCGCAAGTGAGGGGGTATGACAGGCAACAGTTCTGGGCCATCGTTTTGAAAGTTCTGATGGTATAAGACGCCGTCCTGCAGTACGTAATTCCAGGAGGTTCGATCAGGGCAATTTGTACGGAGGCGATCGATTATTGATCGGAGAAAGGGGTCCCGGATTTGCAGCAGTGCGGAGATGGAAAAAATACAGGCCTCTGTGTCATTCCAGGCTACGTCTGGAGGATCCACGGGTAACGCGATAAACCGTCGGCATCACGGTGCAACCGTCCCGATTTGTACACGACTGAAAACGAGTATTCTTGCAAACGCAAAGCCCAGCGGCCAAGGCGGCCCGTAGGATCTTTTAGTGATTGCAGCCAGCACAGGGCGTGGTGATCCGTGACCACAGAAAACGGACGGCCAAAGAGATATGGGCGGAACTTCGCCACTGCCCACACGAGAGCGAGACACTCGCGTTCGGTTATGGAATAGTTGCGCTCGGCGACCGAAAGGAGGCGGCTGGCGTACGCGATCACGCGGACTTCGCCAGACTGGTGCTGCACTAAGACCGCTCCTATGCCGTGACCACTGGCGTCAGTGCGTAGTTCGGTTGGAGCAGAAATGTCAAAGTGGGCTAGAATAGGAGTGGTAGTAAGCCTATCAATAAGTGTGAAAAAAAGGCAGCTTGTGCAGATTCCCACGTGAATGGAACGTCTTTCTTGAGGAGGTCGGTTAAAGGGCTGGCAATATGGGCGAAATTTTGTATGAAGCGGAAGTAGGAAGCATAGGCCAAGAAAGCTTCTGACGTCTTTTGCGGTGTGCGGTTGGGGAAAGTTTTTGACTGCGTGTATTTTGGCGGGATCGGGCTGCACGCCGCGGGCATCCACGACGTGACCGAGAATTTGAAGTTGACGTTGGGCGAATCGGCATTTGGATGAATTCAATTGAAGACCTGCGTGACGGAAAACAGACAGGACCGTGGATAAACGTTCTAAATGCGTTTCAAAGGTCGGAGAGAAAACGATGACGTCATCGAGGTAGCACAAGCAGGTGGTCCATTTAAGGCCGTGAAGGAGAGCGTCCATCATTCTTTCGAACGTGGCAGGCGCGTTACAGAGCCCGAAAGGCATTACCTTAAATTAGAGACCATCATCCGGTGTAATAAAGGCGGTTTTCTCGGTCCATTTCATCCACGGCGATTTGCCAATAACCGGAACGTAGGTCGATGGAAGAAAAATAGTTTGCTCCGTGGAGGCAATCAAGGGCGTCGTCAATTCGGGGAAGAGGGTACACGTCCTTTTTCGTTATGTGGTTCAGGTGACGGTAATCGACGCAAAATCTCCACGTGTTGTCCTTCTTTTTAACCAGTACTACCGGTGACGCCCAAGGGCTGGAAGAGGGCTCGATGATGTCCTTTGCAAGCATTTTGTCGACTTCGTCTTGTATAATTCGACGTTCAGGTGCGGATACGCGGTATGGCCTGCGGTGGATCGGGCGGGCGTCACCCGTGTGAATACGGTGCTTGACCACACTTGTCTGGCCGAGAGGGCGAGTGCCAAAGTAAAAAATGTCGCTGTAAGAGAGCAGGAGGCGATAAAGGGCTGCAGTATTCTCGTGCGAGAGATCGGGTGAAATCATTGTTCTGAAGGCATTTTTCGGTGAAGGGGAGGTACAGGAACCGGCAGCGGATGCGGGCGAGGCAGAAGAAGGTAGGGTCAAGAGGTCGCACTGGTCCAATGGGTGAGCCATCGCGATGGTCATGCCACAAGGAATAATTTGCGGACAAGGGCCAAAATTAAGCAAAGGGAGAGTAGTGCGGTTGTTGCAAACACGCACCACGGTGTGTGGGAGGGCCACGTCTCGGCTGAGTAGAGCGTCAGTTTGTGGGGCAAGGAAGTAGTCACCGTCGGGAACAGGAGGCGCTGTAGAAAGCAGGACATTAGTAGCAGCTCGCGGGGTGAGACGAATGAACTCTGTCGAATGTAAGGACATTGCACTTCTTGGGCACACTTTCGGGGCAAGGTAGATCAAAGTGATGGGGCGCTTCCGAACAGTCAATAAGTGCAGAATGCTCCGAAAGAAAATCAAGGCCAGAATGAGGTCATGGGGGCAGTGGGGCAAAACAGTAAACAAAGCGGGACTGGGTGATCGGCGATGGTGACGCAGGCGGTACACATACCGACAATGGTAGGGGAAGTTCCATCAGCAACACGAAGAACACGGGATGGGGCAGGAGTGAGCACTTTCTTGAGTCGGCTGCAAGGTTCGCACTTATCACAGATATGTTCGCGCCCGTGTCAATTAGCGCCTGGACAGGAACTCCATCAACAAGGACATCAAGAAGATTGCAAGGTGCAGTAGTAAAGGGCAGAGGATTTTCGGTCGGGGTCGTCGATGCAGCATCACCTCTGAGAGCTGCACGATCTAGTTTTCCGGGAAGAGGCGGCCGGGGCGGGACGGTGACGTCGCACGGCGAGCTTCGGGGGACAGGGACTGGCGACGATGAGGCGAGGACGAACGGCTAAGTCTAGGGAACGAAGAAGGGCGTCGGCGCTGTTGTTATCACGATCGGGTGAAAATCGTCGGGGAGCATTTTCAGGTCGCCTGGAATACGAAGTAGGACAGCATCGTAAGGGCGATTCGCGGGAGTAGTAGCGGGAAGCGTGTCCGATACGATGGCAACAAAAGCAAATCGGACGGTCGTCAGGGGTCCGCCAGGCAGCCGGATTGCGGAAACGACGAGGTGCGGTATGATACATGGGTGCGGGGCTTTGCAGAACCGGGTAGACGTCCGGAAGATTCATGGCGCAAACCGGGAAGGAAGGCCCAAGTTGTCAAGTTCTTGGCGGACGACAGCTTGAATAACAGAAATGGATGGGCTGTCACCGCGGTGGGGTGAGCGGGGCTGGCGACATGGCCTCAATTTCTCGAATTATTCTGGAGCGTCTCAGGGGGAGAGGGGGGGCGGGTGGGCGACGTGGGCGAAGCAGGGTCGTCGCAGGACGAAGTAGCGCGTAGCGTATTCGGAAGGCGGACGAAGTTTTTTGGCAATACGGCGGCTTTTGGCTTGCTCCAAGCGTCGGCACTCTGCAATGATGTCATCCACGTTTGAGCTGTTCTTGAAAACTAGTAAATTGAAAGCGTCGTCCGCAATGCCTTTTAAGATGTGCCCAACCTTTTCTTCCTCAGGCATTGCCCGGTCAACCTTGACGACACAGCAAGTACGTAGTGTCGTGAATATTGCGACTGTACGATTCGGTTGAACTCTGGACACGAGACGCGGGTCGTTCTTGGCGCGCAAGCTGATGGTGAGGAGCGTTTCCAAACGCTGCCCGTAGCTTCTCCTTGAATACGTCCCAGCTGGTCAATGTCTCTTCGTTGGTGTATACCATGTCAGTGCTGTGCTTTCAGGCAACACACCAGCATTGGCCAACATCACTGTGGGATCCCACCTGTTAAGTCGGCTGACCCGCTCGAACATACGGATCCACTAATCAGCGTCGACTTCATCATTGCCGGTAAACATTCCAGGTTCTCGAGGGTGAGACACGATGATGGGGGGGAATGGCAGCGCCTGAAGGAGGGTCGGTGCTGTTAGGCATCCTGGATGGCGGAATTTGACGACCCGCTGCGGAGTTCCGTGGTAAATGGGAAAAGCCCGCAACCTCCACCAAGATGTTACGAGGCAGAACCACGCAAATGCAGTGTATTGAGAAAAATACAATGCTGAGCAATGCCAGCGAGAGAGTACAGAGACTGGTAGCTGTAAGCCCTTCGTCCTCTTCTAAAGTTCAGCCCAAACGGCACATAGCCGTAGCTGCCCTCATCGTCTTCTTCCAACTGTTCCGTACCAATATTCAGAAAATGTTACAGTGCCGGCTAATCAACACCAAAGCTAAACGTTAATAAAAACAGCAACACATCTATTCACTGTGCTAGTTAGCTGCTCAATTTCTGCTCTGTTTACGATTAATAAACAAAAGAGAAATCACTCTTGTGCTTTGTTTTAATCCGTACCTGGTTACTTTCTTCCTGCCCCACTTGAATGGTCGAGGAGAAGTTCTCTGCACGCCGTTTGCTCAACCTGGATGTTTAACACGAGCAAATAAGTTCAAGTATTGTGACTGGTGGGATGTTTGTACAAGAGAAGGAAGCAAGTACAAACGTGGCTGGTTGACCGTGTGAGTGAGCAGAACTTATTGGAGCCAAGTAAAAATGAAGGAAAAAAGGATAACTTCTTCTAGATACAGAAACATCATTAGTACAAGCAAAACAAAAATCAATGAAGATTGGACAAGCTGACTCAACTCACTCTATTTTAAAAGTACGCAATCTTTCTAAGAGCACTAGAAGAGGCAATGTATGCAGGCTTGTTGAAAACTACATTGTGACGGCTTAAACTGCTACTGTGAGAAACCAAATAAGGGGATTGCTGCACGTGTTCATCTCTGAAATCGCTGGCTGGTTTAGTTAGTGGGCATCAAAGGCTGTTGGTGGAGCCCCAGTGGCACTCCTTCCTTTTAACTGCCTCAGGGTATGTACGTGTGTGTGTGTGTGTGTGTGTGTTTTGTCACGATTATTACCTTGTAGTCGACTTCGCCTTTGCCTCTCCCATCTACCTTTCTGACATCCTCTTGCCCCTCCCCACACCAGCCTTTACAATCAACCACACGAATTCACTCAGCTGATAATCACTTTCTTTTCAGCCCTACAGCTTACCCTTAAAGAGAAAGATTATTATGGATAGTATAGTTTAAACGGTTATCACATGAAGGAAACGTAGCGCGAAACGTTCATCCAACTGGTGGTACCGTTTTTTTTTCTGAATTAACAAATGTAGCCTCATTAACACTGAGATCCCGCGTAAACATGCATTTTTGAAAATTCTGAGCGTAATGCATTAGTGGAAGCATACAAAGCATGGAAGATATACAAGTGACGTTCATGCTTTTTAAATTGCGAACTAACGTCTTTCTTACTCCGCCCGCAGTAAATAAATACAACGGCTTAAAATACGCGGCTCCCGTAAATCCGAAGGCGTTTTTCATACCGACGCCGGGATAAACGAAAGCCCCTTCATTTGCACTGCAGCATGAAGGGCATTCAAGGCCGCACGTTCAAGCGCCGAGGCTCGGCGTGAAACAAATGATGCGCTGTTGTTTCCGTACGTTCAATCGAAGGGCTCGGCGTGAAACGCATAGTTAACGCGCTGTTGTTACCTTTCATAACGGCCTGGCAGTCATATCGCCGTCTTTTTTTGTACACAGATGAAAAATGCTGGGGTTTGTAACTAGGACAGCTCGATTCGGTCGGACGTTCTTATTGCCGAACGAAAATGTCGACATGCAGTTGAGGGAGTGCGGGGGTTGAAGTTACCGTGCCGTGCCGTCTCCTGGGGAAAAGAAGACAGAAAGCTTTCCGGTTTGCAGCAAAGTTTTGTTTCACTACAGCGCTTTGCCACGACCAAACATAATATCACCTGTACATACGTACATTTGTCTCCGAACTAACCGTATCCAGGTCCCGCCCGTTCACGCTGGTGTCGGATACCGTGCGCGCGGAAAGCGGTAGAACTGGAGCGGCGTAAAAGCTTCTGTCGAGTTTTGCGTAGTGTTGGTGCATCAACAATGCAACACGTCTGCCTAGACTTGGTGCTAGACATTTTTACGATCAAGAACACCAAAACACTCAGTCCGTCGATGAAAACAAACGAAAACCAGCTACCGACTTGCGCTCCAACGCTCTGTCGCATTCCACTGACGACAGGCGCGCCGTGCGGCGGCCCGGACCAACCGTTCAGCTGCCGTTGGGTATCTATAGCTGACGAGCGCTGTGCAAGCTCTTCGAGAA